>CM026388.1:46252362-46316486 GCA_014843695.1 Archivesica marissinica | reverse complement strand
ATACATGCATTACATCTATACATACATTGATACATACATATTATACATGCATTACATCTATACATACATTGATACATACATAGTATACATGCATTACATCTATACATACATTGATACATACATATTATACATGCATTACATCTATACATACATTGATACATACATAGTATACATGCATTACATCTATACATACATTGATACATACATAGTATACATGCATTACATCTATACATACATTCATACATACATATTATACATGCATTACATCTATACATACATTCATACATACATATTATACATGCATTACATCTATACATACATTGATATCACATATTGTTAAGCATTACATGTATTATTAGTTATTTAACATGTATATATATATATATGTATTTTACAAATGTTTTTGATTGAGAATAATGTACCTTGACAGAAAGAGTACCAACATTCCTTAACATTTTGATAGATGGACAAATGCAAGGAGAAAAAAACCAGCAAAAAGCATAAACGTAGTTGGGTTTAAGTGATCGTTTCCATTTGACAATATTAATGTACTATCTTTTTAAACTCGGGGTTCAGTGCATGATTTAAGAAAAAAGAGACCATTTCCGATTGTGTTGCTCTAATTTGTTTCTTTCCAGTGCTATAGCCTTTTCTAGATTAATTCTTATATCTAAGTATCTTTTAAAATGCTCGAAATGGGGAATAGTTTTCATATACTTCATTCTAAAAATGACTCCTATGGTGTGGCCCTTCTACAGATGACTCAAGTTGCTGCTGTGATGCTAGAAGACATGCACTGTATTCTTCTTGCTGTGTTCACTGTGTTGAGATTCGCTATCATATCCAGTGATTACACGAACATCTAGTATTGATGATGCTTGCTCGGTTGGTAGCTGGCGACAAATATCATGTAATGGGGTATATTTTGGATTTGTTGATGTGCCAGCTTTCATCAAGCGTATGCTTCCGTTCTTCTTCAGATAACACCGTGCAAAGTGTGCACGATGGGATACGGTATGCCTGAATGAGATTGACAAACTCCATACATCCTGCATGAGTTACAGCAGGGAAATCCTGTGGTCAAGCATGCAAATCGACGATTCAATCAAGTTTCTCCAAACCAGAGTCGAATGCCACTGGAAGGAAGAGCGGGGGCTTAGTCGGCATCACCAAGGTAGTGTCTTCGTAGTAGCAGATGGACCCTGTCTCAGGACTCGGATAGCATCGCACACTAAGCAACTTTCCATAGATAATGATGACGTCTACACACACACGGAGTGTACCAAAGTAAGGAGGATGGAAGAGGATGGCGATGAAGCAAGAATGGCAACCATATCTGAAGCAGCATGGAGTGTTCCAAAACAAAGTTCATACACGACACAACATTATCAACAATGATCTGGCCACTGTCGCCATCGAGGAGTCGATACTTGGAGCAGAATGCCTTGGTAAATAGTAGCGTAATGAGTGTGTTGAGAAACTTATCTCTCTCTCTCTCTCTCTCTCTCTCTCTCTCTCTATTAATGACGAACATGTCGATCTCAAAGCTCCCATTTACAAGAATAAAGCTCTGACATTTGCTTCACAGTACACTGTTGTACAAGACGTCAAAGGGAAACAAAGCACGATAAAGATGGACAGAAACATCGTGCAAAGGCTCATAACGGCTTATAGGGCAGACCGTGAAGTCAACGTAGACAACCTCAGACCGGCGTATTACCAAGAATATGTTAATCTGTGACAGTCATGCTAAATCATTAACAATTTAGAAAAGTTTTGTGGGAAATCTCAGGCCCATAACGACAAAAACGATTGAAATGTTCACTATATGACAACCTCAGACAGGCAGATTACCAAGAATATGTTAATCTGTGACAGTCATGCTAAATCATTAACAATTTAGAAAAGTTTTGTGGGAAATCTCAGACCCATAACGACAAAAACGATTGAAATGTTTATGACAACCTCATAGCAGAACGTTACAGCAAACGTATGCATGACACTCTAGACGTGTTAAGTTACTGTTTGTGCTACAGAGGTATTTAATTACATGTATATCAGACGCATATAGTGTCAATAACATAAGTCATGTTCACTGTATGTATGCATGTCTTATATATACCAACACAATCCTCGACTCTCACCTATCATCGAAGTCTTATTCCAAAAATCCCTCAACGAAGGACTATTGTCGACACAGTGGAAGTCAGCAAATGTTGCTCCCATTTACAAAACAAGGAGACACGTCAAACCCCGCCAACTATAGACCTATCTCACTGACATGTGTTCTATGCAAGGTTTTAGAACATATAGCTTCCGCTTCGATAATAAAACACTTCACTAACCACAGTATTCTGTACCATTTGCAGCATGGTTTTAGAGACAAACGGTCATGCGTGACCCAATTAGTAATGGTAGTCAATGATTTGGTTACCTCTGTCTACAATAAGAAACAAGTAGAAGATCTCATCCTCTTAGACTTCAGTAAGCTTTCGGCAAGGTTAATCACGAGAAAGTACTACTAAAATGCTTGACTATGGAGTCAGAGGTCAAACATTAAGGTGGATTAAGAGTTTTCTAGATAATAGACTCCAGTCATTGTCCTTAATGGTATTAGTTCAGAAGCCATCCCTGTGTCTTCTGATGTCCAACAGGGATCCGTACATGGAGCCCTGCTATTCCTAGCCTATATAAACGACCTCCCACAAAACATCAGTTCCAAAGTCTGTATCTTGCAGATGATACTGCAATCTATCTATCACTGACATCTGCAAATGAGACGGTCACACTCGAAAACGATCTTAAGAGATTAGAAGAGTTGGATTTGGAGTGGGACATGGAATTTAACCCCTACAAAGGTCAAGTTATCTACGTCACGAGAAGGAAACATCCTATTCCCAGTCAATATAAACTCCATGGAGTCCTACTTGAGTCAGTCACCTCAGCCAAATACATTGGCGTGGATATCTCAAATAACCTGTCGTGGGACGCTCACATAAAAAGTTCAACAAAGAAAGCTAACCAAACATTAGGATTTCTACGTAGAAACATTCAGGTCAAATCCGAACCCCTTAAGTCCATGGCTTACCAGACACTAGTGAGACCCCAGCTGGAATATGGCTCCGAGATTTGATCGCCCCATAACCAAACATTGATAAACCAAATTGAAGGTGTCCAGTGAAGAGCAGCCCGTTGGATAAAGGCTGACTTCTATCGGTTACATTCCCTAAATCTACACATTGACAGTAGGTTATTGTGTATAAAATTCATAATGATCTGGTTGCTATTCCCATTGAAAACTACCTAGTTCCCCTCTCCCGTCCTGCACACCACTGTCATTACTTAAGCTATAGGTTAATTACAGCAACAACAAACTACTACAACTTTCCAAGAATAATCTACCATTGGTACCATCTCCCTCCGTCCAACTCCCTACCATATAGTAATACGGCAGTTTGCTGTATTGATCATGCCAGCCCCTAGTTGTTCTGGTAGCTGCTTTTAATCTCTTAACTCAACTTATGTTTCATTACTTTCTTATATTTATGCTTTTAACTACTCATGCTTTTAACTTCTTTGCGGTTTTTGACGTGCAACATGTCTACATCCCCGCGAGGGGTTCGACATTAGAGGAATCTAGATAGATAATAAAAAAGTGCACTTTTATATTGAGCGTTACGTTTTCCGTTATAAATTTTTAGAATTATGCATTTTACTATCATGAGTGAAGAAAATAATCCTTCACACATTGCACAAATTTACCCAATATCTCGCACATTTTCATATCAAATGTGTCTATATTTTTTTAGCTATCGGTGTATGATCATATTTGGCGTGCTTCAAGTGAATGGAGGTCGAATGCAAACATGCTAACATTAAACATGCCCGATGTAGTTCATAACCCGATGGAAATTATTAACCGTGGTTCATTACTTATATTTACATTCATTAATATTATTGTTAATGACTCAAAGAAAAAAAATACTGTTTGTATTTCAGGTCAGATTTCCTACTGACCTTCCGTAGTTGTTCTGCGCAGTTTTCCTTTTTTCCAAGAACAATCTACCATTGGAACCATCTCCCTCCTGACATTGTCCATCTCCCTACCATAGAGTAATTCAATACGGAAGTTTGCCATATTGATCATGCCAGTACCTAGTTATTCTGCGCAGCTGCTTTTAAACTTTTACCACACCTTATGTTTCATTACTTTCTTATATTTATGTTTTTAACTACTCATACTTTTAACTTCTTTGTGGTTTTTGACGCGCAACATATCTACATCCCCGCGAGGGGTTCGACATTAGAGGAAGATGGATAGATATATATATATATATATATAGATAAAACAAAATGTGCACTTTTATATTGAGTGTTACATTTTCCATTACAAATTTTAGAATTATGGATTTTACTATCATGAGTGAAGAAAATGACCCTTCACAGATTGCACAAATTTACCCAATATTTCGCACATTTTGATACCAAATTTGCCTATACTGCACAGTTTCTGTTTGGTGTCGAATCCGAATGTCGACTGATGATATCTCTATACATACCTATATCATTATGTTGTACTTCCGATGCAAACTTAATAGGAACAAATATTTTAAAGTGTTTTTATTACAAATTTCGTCATTATTACAAATTGCCTGTCAACACGTAACGCACTTTGTAATAACGTTCGACCTCCATGGTTTAGTGTTCGAACCTGAACGTTGACTGGTAATAGCTATCTATACACATACCGACCTATACAATCAATATCAAATGGTTGGGAAGCAATTAATTATGCACGTAAAAAGACAAGTGATTGAATCTAAAGATAACGCTAATTGAAATTCTATGAACTACATACTAGATATCAGTACAAGATTTGCATATTAAGTAGAAAATGACGAATTATGGCTGCACAGACGGAGCTATAATCCAGATGTTAACACATTGGACAGGTATTCCAGGTTCGATTCTCGTCTGACCCTAATACAAGTGGGACTTTAAACCGAGGTCTCGTGTCGGTGCTGTTCACAGTGCACGTAAAAGAACCAGAGACTCTGGAATATGTCTATGTCTGTATCATTGCACTATCCTCCAAAAATCTAAAATGACTAATCTCTTCAGGAGGCGTCGCTCATATGGACAACCGGTAGCGATGGTAAATAAACGTAAAACACACACACATAGCCATCCAGAAGATGTAGATTTTAATTTACATATTGACATATTCAATTAGTCTGAAGTTTCGTTTTAAGTCGTTCGCAGTGATTTCTAATGAGTTTGGCTTATATATATAATATGTGTTATCAATCTTAATTCAGTTTAACTGCCTCTGTCTTGGGCCTCATTTCACTTCAATACACAACCGCACAACCACTTAGTGTGAACTACAGACAAAACAAATGCATTAGAATATATTATTTTATAATTAACTGCTCATGATTATCAGAAAATAGCTAACATTCAAAAGTACATCCAACCGCGGAGCAATACGAAACTCAAGCAGCGACGATAAATAAACGAAGAAAAGAAAGACACTTTTAACATTTTTTAGTACATATTGCGCTGTTACAATGCCCCATAACGCAGTGATTTGTGATTTCCCGACAAGTTTAATCCATTAAGATAAACAATGAAAAGTAAAACTAAAAACATTTATTAAACGTTACTATAACAAATAACTAAAATATTCAAAGCTATGGAAATGATGTTAATGATGACGATGATGTTAATGATGATGGTGATGTTAATGATGATGGTGATGTTAATGATGATGGTGATGTTAATGATGATGGTGATAATAATAATAATGATGACGATGATGTTAATGATGATGGTGATAATAATAATAATGATGACGATGATGTTAATGATGATGGTGATGTTGATAATAATAATAATGATGACGATGATGTTAATGATGATGGTGATGTTGATAATGATAATAATGATGACGATGATGTTAATGATGATGGTGATGTTGATAATAATAATAATGATGACGATGATGATGATGATGGTTGTGATGCTGTTGATGATAATAATAATAATAATAACAACAATAATAATAATAATAAAATACATACATACCCTATTTAACGAGGAAACAGATGTCAATCTACCATAACACCCTAAGCACAAAACCAATGATAAACAACATATGCATCTAATTACGGTATGTTTACGAAACATAGACCTAGTTAAACTCTAAATGTAATTATGCAGAGGCTTGTACCTTGACGAACACGTGTCTAATTAATTATGTTCCGTACTATACCATACCATGTCCCGCTCACATGATGTTTTAGTTAATATAAAAGGATTCTCTTTTTTTGGTAGTGTTGTTTGTCAACACATACAGGTAGGTGCGTGTATCGTGGTCTATCGCATCCTCTCTGGCTGGATCTGTAGTCCAGTGGTAACACGTTCGACTGGTAATCCAGGGATCGCAGGTTCGATCCCTCGTCTGACCCTACTAAAATTAACAGTCTTTTAGATGGGACTTTAAACCGAGATCTCGTGTCAGTGCTTTACACCATGCACGTAAAAGAACCAGACTTTACACCGTGCACGTAAAAGAACCAGAGGAGACTCTGGTATATCTACTAGTCACAGAAACAGTTCATATAATATATCAAGCAGTCTCATATGAACAGTTCATACAGTATATCTAGCAGTCACAGAAACAGATCATACAATACACGAAGCAGTCACAGAAACAGTTCATACAATACACCAAGCAGTCACAGAAACAGTTCATACAATACACCAAGCAGTCACAGAAATAGTTCATACAATACACCAAGCAGTCATATGAACAGTTCATACAATACACCAAGCAGTCACAGAAACAGTTCATACAATACACCAAGCAGTCATATAAACAGTTCATACAATACACCAAGCAGTCATATGAATATGAACAGTTCATACAATATATCAAGCAGTCATATGAACAGTTCATACAATATATCAAGCAGTCATATGAACAGTTCATACAATACACCAAGCAGTCATATGAACAGTTCATACAATATATCAAGCAGTCATATGTGATTTTATGTGTTTGCCAGAAATCAAAGGCTATAACATATGTTTACTAATCTCATCTGTGACCAAGTGACATTTCATACATTGAGTATTGTATTTATGAGAGAAAAAACTACACATTATTTTCTACTAAAATACCACGGGCTACACGTGCACAATGTGTCTGTAGATAGCGGTATTTTCTACTAAAATACCACGGACTACACGTGCACAATGTGTCTGTAGATAGCGGTATTTTCTACTAAAATACCACGGGCTACACGTGCACAATGTGTCTGTAGATAGCAGTATGTTCTACTAAAATACTACGGGCTACACGTGCACAATGTGTCTGTAGATAGCGGTATTTTCTACTAAAATACCACGGGCTACACGTGCACAATGTGTCTGTAGATAGCAGTATTTTCTACTAAAATACCACGGGCTACACGTGCACAATGTGTCTGTAGATAGCGGTATTTTCTACTAAAATACCACGGACTACACGTGCACAATGTGGCTGTATATAGCGGTATTCTATACTAAAATACCACGGGTTACACGTGCACAATGTGTCTGTAGATAGCGGTATTCTATACTAAAATACCACGGGTTACACGTGCACAATGTGTCTGTAGATAGCGGTATTCTATACTAAAATACCACGGGCTACACGTGCACAATGTGTCTGTAGATAGCTGTATTTTCTACTAAAAAACCACGGACTACACGTGCATAATGTGTCTGTAGATAGCGGTATTCTATACTAAAATACCACGGGTTACACGTGCACAATGTGTCTGTAGATAGCGGTTTTCTATACTAAAATACCACGGGCTACACGTGCACAATGTGTCTGTAGATAGCGGTATTCTATACTAAAAAACCACGGACTACACGTGCACAATGTGTCTGTAGATAGCGGTATTCTATACTAAAATACCACGGGTTACACGTGAACAATGTGGCTGTAGATAGCGGTAGTCTATACTAAAATACCACGGGTTACACGTGTACAATGTGTCTGTAGATAGCGGTATTTTCTACTAAAAAACCACGGACTACACGTGCACAATGTGGCTGTAGATAGCGGTATTCTCTACTAAAATACCACGGGCTACACGTTTCATATTCATAAACTTGCATCGCATAGTAACCTACTATTCCAATCGAATACTGCTTTGCTTTTTACTGCCAGTTTGACCTTATATTCCATACTGATACGCTAGTGAATATACCATCGTGGAAATACTCTAGGAAGAACTGTGTAAGGTTATATTTTCCTAGAATTCTATAGTAACAATGTCGATCTTTCATATATATTTACATTCGATGAACGTCTATTCTCACATGAATTTCCTCACTAATGACATGTACGTGTGTTAAGGTTTATTATCTATAATGACACCAAAAAGAAACCGTGCACTTGCCTTAGAAGTAAAATTTATATTCTTTTAAAAAAATATATATTAGGCAAATTTGATATCAAAATGTGCGAACTTTTGGGTTAATTTGTGCACTGTGCGAAGGATTAGTTTACTCATAATAGTAAAATCCATAATTCCAAAAAACGAACTAAAAAGTAACGATCAATATAAAAGTGCAGTTTTTTATGGCATTAATATATTTAACCAGATCCGGCAAGGTAAGTAGGAAATCTGACCAAAATACATTATAAATACAAATCGTAATATTTTATTCTTTGAGTTATTGAATATAATATTTAATGTAAATACATGTGTAAGTAATGAATCGCGGGTTAATAATTGTCATCGGGTTATGAACTACATGGGACGTGCTTAACGTGTGCGTGTATGCATTCGACCTCCACAGCGATAGTATGGCTTCCAATCTGTCGATATTTCACTAATTTACTCATGGAAAAATGACACTTGATATTATCGGCCCAATTAATGATCTCGGTATTAAAATGTAGTTATACTGACCAAGTAAACTTATATCAACGCCTGTTCCCAGGCTAGAGTGCGACGGCTCATAGAGAGCACACGCTTGTTTATGTCAGCATGTGGGATATTATCTCATTCTTCAAGCTGTGCTACTCGCAGCTCATTAACGTTGTCAGGTAAGTTTGGACTATCGCTCCGAGACAACGTAAACCTCAATTCGTTTATGTCAGCATATGGGATATTATCTCATTCTTCAAGCTGTGCTACTCGCAGTTCATTGACATTGTCAGGCACTTTTGGACCATCGCTCCGAGACAACGTAAACCTCAATTCGTTTATGTCAGCATATGGGATATTATCTCATTCTTCAAGCTGTGCTACTCGCAGCTCATTGACGTTGTCATGCAGGTTTAGACCATCGCTCGGCGACAACGTAAACCTCAATGCATCGTTAGAATGAATTGTCCGGACAGCCAGTGGTTTCTTGTCCAATGTGTGTGTCCCCGGCTCCACTGCTCCACGATATATCTCGCGATCGGCTAGACGATTCCGCACAGTCTATGCAGTATGTATGGTCTGGGCGGATGCCCGGGAGTTGTGGATGCCGGCTAGACGATTCCGCACAGTCTATGCAGTATTTATGGTCTGAGCGGATGCCCGGGAGTTGTGGATGTCGGCGGTAACGGCAGCTGTAACTGTTGCGGTGAGAAATCGATCTCGTAGGTGCTGGTGCAAGATATAGCGACATTGGGCTTGGAGTCGTGTCGCGCCATTCTGGTACTGCATGTATTCCCAAATCGCATTCCGTGGCTTCTAACTACCTGTACGGATGACCCAACACTTGCTACAACCTATGCATTCGGAATCCCAGCGTCACAGCACGCCGACGGATCTACCCCGTACTTCTTCCGGAATTCATGGATTTGAAATTCCAAATTATGAAAGTTGTTTATATGTTTCCGTATGCATACAACTAATGCGTTTGTTCGTATGTTTGTTGGATTTAAAGTCGCATTAACAGCTATTATGGTGGAGGGAAAACCCTAGTGCCCATCTGAGCAACATTACAAACAAACGGATTGAACCACCGACCTACCGCAAGCCAACAACACTCCAGTGGGATTCGAATCTACAGCAGTGAGGGGCAAGTGATTTGAACTCCAAGATCGTAACCACTCTTGTCACGGAGTCCCCCTCGACTAATGCATTATATTGAAGTGGACCGGGTATATGCTACCCATCCCTATTAAGCTGAAAAAGCTGACCTAATTTTATCTTGTGATTTACTGACCTAATTTTATCTGGTGATTTACTGACCTAATTTTATCTAGTGATTTACTGACCTAATTTTATCTTGTGGTTTACTGACCTAATTTTATCTAGTGATTTACTGACCTAATTTTATCTAGTGATTTATTGACCTAATTTTATCTTGTGATTTACTGACCTAATTGTATCTGGTGATTTACCCACCTAATTTTATCTAGTGATTTACTGACCTAATTTTATCTTGTGGTTTACTGACCTAATTTTATCTAGTGATTTACTGACCTAATTTTATCTAGTGATTTACTGACCTAATTTTATCTTGTGGTTTACTGACCTAATTTATAAAGTAGAACGATTTTGCAGATTATCACATTTCATAGGAAACATTGAAAAGTGTGTATGTACTTTACGAACGTTTATTTTCTTTTGGTTCATTGTATATTCCGTTACAGCAGAGTTTATTGGATTTGGGTTTCTAAAAATGGTTATATTTGATTAATATCTCGCACATATACTATCAAATGGTCCGCTCTCCGGCGGTGGTGGGATACCCGAGACATTGTTCCTGTATGTTTGATTTAAGACAAGCGATATACGAGACGTGTGGGGAGTTTAATGGTTCAGTCAGTCGGTAGATACATTTATTTGCGGGCCGTTGTCTAATGGTGTTAAAACTTGTGGCCCAAACCATTTGTATGTTCATGCTATGTATTGTATCTTTACGTGTATGACATATGGACTACTGATTTGCAATATCATATGGTTCAATACATTTTTTTATTTAAAGTCGCCACCGCATAAATGCATTTGGGCGACTAAGTTTTCTAAGACATGTTTATAATTATGTAATACTTCACACATTTTGTTAAAAGATAGCTATACATGAATAGTTTGTGTCTGTCCTATTTGTCTTTACATTGATATATATGTGTGTTTTACGTTTATTTATCGTCGCTACCGGTTGCCCATAAAATTATGAGCGACGCCTCCTGAAGAGATTAGTTATTTTAGATTTTGGAGGATAGTGCATGTTACAGACAGAGACCCATTCCAGAATCTCCTCTGGTTCTTTTACGTGCACGGTGTAAAGCACCGATACGAGACCTCGGTTTAACGTCCCATCTGAAAGACTGTTAATTTTATTAGGGTCAGACGGGGGATCGAACCTGCGAGCCCTGGATTACCAGTCCAGCGTGTTACCACTGGACTACAGATCCGTCTGATATATATATAAATCATTTGATTCTTATATTCTAATAACTATGCACGCTACTTCTTGATATAAAGGGAAGGTCGTCACTAATGTTGATAAAAACTTGCGACACGGCACATTTGCTTCTTATAAATTATAACAGTTTCACTCATATACTATTCGTTTCATTTGTTGTACAATTATTGTGCAGTCTGTGTATATGTATGTTATTTGAAAGCAATAAAATCTGTTTAAACTAAAAGACATTTAAAATAAACATCATCTAAAAGTGATGAATTTTGTCTATCGCCATTGTTAACTAGAGGTTAAGAAGGCTATGTGGGCTACTGTCTCATTATGTGTTCGGTTTTCGTATTTCCGGTTTTCGTATTTCCCACTGTCACTTGCACAAGAATGTGTGCAGGCGACAGTCGGAGGTAGACCGGGCGGATATATTACCCGGCGCATTAATACTTCTAAGAGTTAATGGTCAAAGGTTATATGTTATATTTATATGTTATATTTCGGGTTTTACGCCTGCATCAGCACCATTTTGGGTTATATCGCCGGCGGGCATTTTACCTAACAACACCTTTCCTGGGCAGGCTCCAGCGGTTAATCAGTACTTGGGTGCACCAACCTCCGTAAGAAACTGTCAATTTTTTCATATAAATGAGCGGGGCTCGAACCCGTGACCATCAGTGATGATAGGTTACATTGGTATACAAGTCAGCGACCTTAACCACTCGACCACGTAGGCGGCCAATGGTCAAACGTGTGGAGTGCATTCAACTATAGAAATAATTGGCATTAGTTATATCTTACGCCGATTATGAATTGACAAAAACGTTATTCGAACGTTTGACTTGAACATTACGGGCATCGTCATCTATGCTATATATAGAACATGCGTGAATATGTACAGCGATAGTGAATCATATAAACATTAACATAAACGTCATACCATCTATGCTATATATAGAACATGCGTGAATATGTACAGCGATAGTGAATAATATAAACATTAACATAAACGTCATACCATCTATGCTATATATAGAACATGCGTGAATATGTACAGCGATAGCGAATCATATAAACATTAACATAAACGTCATACCATCTATGCTATATATAGAACATGCGTGAATATGTACAGCGATAGCGAATCATATAAACATTAACATAAACGTCATACCATATATGCTATATATAGAACATGCGTGAATATGTACAGCGATAGTGAATAATATAAACATTAACATAAACGTCATACCATATATGCTATATATAGAACATGCGTGAATATGTACAGCGATAGTGAATAATATAAACATTAACATAAACGTCATACCATATATGCATATTTTTATTTTTTGTAACAGGAGAACTCTAATGTTTGGCGTTACAAGGTATCGTGTCAATCGTGTGTATATACCGGAAACGCATTTCTGATGCATGAACTTTGACTGGTGTGCCGAAACTTGTTGCCAGTTTTTGTTGCTTAAGAGATAATATTTGTCTTTCAATTCTTTTTGGCGAATAAAACATGGTTTATAAAAATTCTGATATGTAGGAATTAGCCACGCAAGACGTAAGCCTAATGGTTGATTCATGCACGTAGAATGAATGACGCACCGTATTGTATTCGACTATACATGAAGTAAATACAAATATTGTTTCGATTTCAACATATACCAACATATCTAAAACGCCCAAAAATGAGTGTTGTTATTTTTCACAAAACTACAAAAAAATTTAAATACGGTAAATTATAGCTCTACTACAAACAGGATCCATTATAAAAACGGAGTGTCCACACAATTCCGTTTTTAGGACACATATCGGCATATTGTTGCCACATAATACAGATAACTTTTGCAGGCTGCCTAATAAAGACTCTACAAGTGAGGGGTAGTATTGAAGACACAACAAATAGTTAAGCTAAAGCAGCTCATTTATTTCGCAATTATGCTGACAGTATTACAACTTCGCCTGCACTATTTCGTATTTTCTACCTACAATGAGTATCACGTGTCACTAGATTAGACAGAGTAAACATCACGAGTGTGGATTACAATGGAGTACCGGTGAAGAGTGAAATAACAGACTGGTCGGTGATTTACGAGCTCAGCATGCTCTTCAAATGAAGACATATCTGGTACCACCCCCATTAGCGAGTAGTTCAGGCGCTATACAAACAAACCACAGAGAGTTTACAACCACCGGGTGATAACAGGTGGGCAATTAAGTACAACGCACTCGAGTAGTGCCTGTTGACGACTTGGTTGAAACTGGAGATGTATGTACATTACTTTAAGTTATACTATTGTTTTATTACATGTTTTACTGTTTTTACTTGCAGACTCTTATTGATATGAAAAGGGTGCTATATAAATGTGGTATAATAATAATAATGTAATGAGAGACATCTCTAATTTTATATATTACCTCCCATGGCAGATAAAGTCTGATTTATCCCATAATGTGAATTATGTCCTTTTAGTTAGAATCCTTAGTTTTGACTGGTGTTCCCTAACAAGATGTTGCGGTATGGTAAATGTGATTTTATCAAAATCGTGTTAATTAACTGATAACATTCTTTTACAAATAAGTACACATTACATATACTGTATGAGGTCTGTCGAGATATAGTATTTTAATACACATAAGAAGCGATAGTGGAATAAAATTGCTAGCATGTTGTGCAACGGAAGCAACGATAAAAACAGAGGAAAACACCTAATAGGACCTATCTACTGTTAGGGAGTGTTCAAAGGAGGTAACTGACCAATGGCTCTCATTACACCATACATTTCAGTGCTCAGGGGAGGTAACTGACCGGTGTCTCTCATTACACCATACATTTCAGTGCTCAGGGGAGGTAACTGACCGATGTCTCTCATTACACCATACATTTCAGTGTTCAGGGGAGGTAACTGACCGACGTCTCTCATTACACCATACATTTCAGTGTTCAGGGGAGGTAACTGACCGGTGTCTCTCATTACACCATACATTTCAGTGTTCATGGGAGGTAACTGACCCGACGTCTCTAATTACACCATACATTTCAGTGCTCAGGGGAGGTAACTGACCGATGTCTCTCATTACAACATACATTTCAGTGTTCAGGGGAGCTAACTGACCGATGTCTCTCAATACACCATACATTATGTACACTTGAATTATTTGTTGTCTTAGTGTTTACAGTTACAGTGGTGAGTATTCAGGGTTCAAAGCGAAGCATGCAGTGATCATCTGATATCAAAAATAAACACACCCCAGTAATGTATTCCTGTTAACCCTTTCAACACCACAGACCTCTAAATAGGCGTACAAAAAGTGTAGATCCAGATGAGCCGGCTCGTGACGAGCCGTCTCATCAGGATCTTCACTTTTTGCCAGTGATATGACTATTTTTAGACATAATTACCCATTTTGATAAATGAACTTGTCCAAATGTGATTTTCTGATTCATTTATTGGTTTATGAATATCATGGACCAGTCCATGTGAGTTACTTGGTGTTGAATGGGTTAAAGAAAACGAAATTATACATACTCTTATAGAACAAGTCAGCGATTGTAACCACTCTGCGAGGGACTATGCTATATGTTCGTATACAATGTACACGTATTTATTCATGATCATATAGTTTATTTAGTTAATACATATATACTCTACTTTAAGGTTGTATATACGTAACTAGGCAGAAGTACATCCGCGGTCCACGCGAATGTAGTCCCAATAACTAATATAGAAAATTTGTCTTTTTGGTAAAACTGCATTTTCATGACAGGCAGTGTATAGTTTTTTTTGTTTTTTGAGAAATTATGTGACTTGAGAAGACTAGTTGATGTGTAGAAAAGATGTGGTATAAGAATTCAGGCCATTGCAAACTGAAGGTTGGTATACTGTATTATTTGGCAGAGGAATACAGTGTGTAAACACAGGAACGTTATTCACAGGTGAGCATTGGCTATTTGAAACATTATATTTTGAATTTTCTTGGTGTGTTTCAGGTTGATTTGAATACCTCTTCACATTGGATGTGGTATCAAAAGAAATCAGTTCGAGCCCAGTTGTAGCCATTACGCTTGTGTCCTTGAGCAAGTCATTTATACCACTTAGGCAGAGCTACGGTCTGCGTAGTTAATTCCTAAAGGCAATGCATTTATATTCCACATTGTCTGTTCTCTTTCCCTCGTAGCGATGGATACTATCAGGAATGAGGTCTCCAAAGCGATTAATATAAGTTGTAAGAACTTGTTTCGCAATCTAGCTAAAATAAATGTGTATCAATAAATCCTTTTTCGTTTTCACTTTTGTTTGAGCCTCGGTCCTGGCGTGCAACTCTGTGAAACTGGACAATGGATTATGCAGACTAATACATTTCTTTGAAAAAGTCAACAAAAGAGTAATACTACATATACTCGTAAAATATGTTTTCAGCTTTGATTGCGTAATAGTGCCTATTACATTCTGTGTAGTGTTCAAATCATTTCTATGGTGATGGGGGTTACTAGGGCCAATCACTAATGTTGTCAGAACTTGTGGTCCAGCCCATTAGATCACGTAATAGCGCCTATTACAGACGGATATGTAGTCCAGTGGTAACACGCTGGACTGGTAATCCAGGGATCGCAGGTTCGATCCCCCGTCTGACCCTAATAAAATTAACAGTCTTTCAGATGGGACGTTAAACCGAGTTCTCGTGTCGGTGCTTTACACGGTGCACGTAAAAGAACCAGAGGAGACTCTGGAATGGGTCTGTATCATGCACTATCCTCCAACATCTAAAATAACTAATCTCTTCAGGAGGCGTCGCTCATATGGACAACCGGTAGCGACGATAAATAAACGTAAAAACACACACCTATTACATTCGGTGTAGTGTTCAAATCGTTTCTATGGGGAGGGGGTCCGAGGGCCAATCACTAATGTTGTCAGAACTTGTGGCCCAGCCCATTAGATCACATAATAGCGCCTATTACATTCGGTGTAGTGTTCAAATAGTTTCTATGGGGAGGGCCAATCACCAATGGTGTCAGAACGTGTGGCCCAACCCATTAGATCACGTAATAGCGCCTATTACATTCGGTGTAGTGTTCAAATCGTTTCTATGGGGAGGGGGTCCGAGGGCCAATCACCAATGTTGTCAGAACTTGTGGCCCAGCCCATTAGATCACGTAATAGCGCCTATTACATTCGGTGTAGTGTTCAAATCGTTTCTATGGGGAGGGCCAATCACCAATGTTGTCAGAACTTGTGGCCCAGCCCATTAGATCACGTAATAGCGCCTATTACATTCGGTGTAGTGTTCAAATAGTTTCTATGGGGAGGGCCAATCACCAATGTTGTCAGAACGTGTGGCCCAACCCATTAGATCACGTAATAGCGCCTATTACATTCGGTGTAGTGTTCAAATCGTTTCTATGGGGGGGGTCCGAGGGCCAATCACCAATGTTGTCAGAACTTGTGGCCCAGCCCATTAGATCACGTAATAGCGCCTATTACATTCGGTGTAGTGTTCAAATCGTTTCTATGGGGAGGGCCAATCACCAATGTTGTCAGAACTTGTGGCCCAGCCCATTAGATCACGTAATAGCGCCTATTATATTCTGTGTAGTGTTCAAATCGTTTCTGTGGGGAGGGCCCATCACTAATGTTGTCAGAACTTGTGGCCCAACCCATTAGATCACGTAATAGCGCCTATTACATTCGGTGTAGTGTTCAAATCATTTCTATGGGGAGGGCCAATCACTAATGTTGTCAGAACTTGTGGCCCAGCCCATTAGATCACGTAATAGCGCCTATTACATTCGGTGTAGTGTTCAAATCATTTCTATGGGGAGGGCCACTCATTAATGTTGTCAGAACTTGTGGCCCAGCCCATTAGATCACGTAATAGCGCCTATTACATTCGGTGTAGTGTTCAAATCATTTCTATGGGGAGGGCCAATCATTAATGTTGTCAGAACTTGTAGCCCAGCCCATTAGATCACGTAATACCGCCTATTACATTCGGTGTAGTGTTCAAATCGTTTCTATGGGGAGGGCCAATCACCAATGGTGTCAGAACTTGTGGCCCAGCCCATTAGATCACGTAATAGCGCCTATTACATTCGGTGTAGTGTTCAAATAGTTTCTATGGGGAGGGCCAATCACTAATGTTGTCAGAACTTGTGGCCCAACCCATTAGATTACGTAATGGCGCCTATTACATTCCGTGTAGTGTTCAAATAGTTTCTATGGGGAGGGCCAATCACTAATGTTGTCAGAACTTGTGGCCCAGCCCATTATTACATTCTGTGTTGTGTTCAAATCGTTTCTATGGGGAGGGCCAATCACTAATGTTGTCAGAACTTGTGGCCCAACCTATTATATCACGTAATAGCGCCTCTTACATTCGGTGTAGTGATCAAATCGTTTTATGGGGACGGGGCCAATCACCAATGTTGTCAGAACGTTTGGCCCAACCCATTAGATCACGTAATAGCGCATATTACAGACGGATATGTAGTCCAGTGGTAACACGCTGGACTGGTAATCCAGGGATCGCAAGTTCGATCCCCCGTCTGACCATAATAAAATTAACAGTCTCAGATGGGACGTTAAACCGAGGTCTCGTGTCGATGCTTTACACCGTGCACGTAAAAGAACCAGAGGAGATTCTGGAATGGGTCTCTGTCTGTAGCATGCACTATCCTCCAACATCTAAAATAACTAATCTCTTCAGGAGGCGTCGCTCATATGGATAACCGGTAGCGACGATAAATAAACGTAAAAACACACACCTATTACAGTCTGTGTAGTGTTCAAATCGTTTCTATGGGGAGGGCCAATCACTAAGGTTGTCAGAACTTGTGGCCCAACCCATTAGATCACGTAATAGCGCCTATTACATTCGGTGTAGTGTTCAAATCATTTCCATGGGGAGGGCCAATCACTAATGTTGTCAGAACTTGTGGCCCAACCCATTAGATCACGTAATAGCACCTATTACATTCGGTGTAGTGTTCAAATCGTTTCTATGGGGAGGGCCAATCACTAATGTTGTCAGAACTTGTGGCCCAACCTATTATATCACGTAATAGCGCCTATTACATTCGGTGTAGTGTTCAAATCGTTTCTATGGGGAGGGCCAATCACTAATGTTGTCAGAACTTGTGGCCCAACCCATTAGATCACGTAATAGCGCCATTCTACATTCGGTGTAGTGTTCAAATCGTGTCTATGGGGAGGGCCAATCACTAATGTTGTCAGAACTTGTAGCCCAGCCCATTAGATCACGTAATGGCGCCTATTACATTCTGTGTAGTGTTCAAATAGTTTCTATGGGGAGGGCCAATCACTAATGTTGTCAGAACTTGTGCCCAGCCCATTATTACATTCGGTGTAGTGATCAAATCGTTTTATGGGGAGGGCCAATCACCAATGTTGTCAGAACGTGTGGCCCAACCCATTAGATCACGTAATAGCGCCTATTACAGACGGATATGTAGTCCAGTGGTAACACGCTGGACTGGTAATCCAGGGATCGCAAGTTCGATCCCCCGTCTGACCATAATAATTAAGTCTTTCAGATGGGACGTTAAACCGAGGTCTCATGTCGATGCTTTACACCGTGCACGTAAAAGAACCAGAGGAGATTCTGGAATGGGTCTCTGTCTGTACATGCACTATCCTCAACATCTAAAATAACTAATCTCTTCAGGAGGCGTCGCTCATATGGACAACCGGTAGCGACGATAAATAAACGTAAAAACACACACCTATTACAGTCTGTGTAGTGTTCAAATCGTTTCTATGGGGAGGGCCAATCACTAATGTTGTCAGAACTTGTGGCCCAACCCATTAGATCACGTAACAGCACCTATTACATTCGGTGTAGTGTTCAAATCGTTTCTATGGGGAGGGCCAATCACTAATGTTGTCAGAACTTGTGGCCCAACCCATTATATCACGTAATAGCGCCTCTTACATTCGGTGTAGTGATCAAATCGTTTCTATGGGGAGGGCCCATCACTAATGTTGTCAGAACGTGTGGCCCAACCCATTAGATCACGTAATAGCGCCTATTACAGACGGATATGTAGTCCAGTGGTAACACGCTGGACTGGTAATCCAGTGATCGCAGGTTCGATCCCCCGTCTGACCCTAATAAAATTAACAGTCTTTCAGATGGGACGTTAAACTGAGGTCTCGTGTCGGTGATTTACACCGTGCACGTAAAAGAACCAGAGGAGATTCTGGAATGGGTCTCTGTCTGTATCATGCACTATCCTCCAACATCTAAAATAACTAATCTCTTCAGGTGGCGTCACTCATATGGACAACCAGTAGCGACGATAAATAAACGTAATATTACAATACTACATTCTGTGTAGTGTTCGAATCGTTTCTATGGGGAGGGCCAATCACTAATGTTGTCAGAACTTGTGGCCCAATCCATTGTGGATCACATAATAATGCTGTTTGTGCTATACGGATAGTGGAGCTAAAACACTTTAGCTACGTCGTGGCTGATCTGGATCTGTGTTCGTTGCACATTCTGTTCAATTTATTCGGCAGGTTTAATGTAAAAAGACTCAAACATATACCGGCAAACAGAAATGTTTTATTTATTCAAATTTATGGTTGTTGTTACTGTGGTAATGCGATAAAAAGAATCATACACAAGTTTTGGATAGCTTCCTCACATGAAAAAGGCTCGTTTGATAGCACATTCCAAAACTCGTTTCATAAAATATCGTATGAAATCACATCTCATGTAACATCCATTGTTTATCATATTTAGTGGAGGATGACACAGGAAGGGACGGATCACGCTGGACTGGTAATCCAGGGATCACAGGTTCGATCCCCCGTCTGACCCTAATAAAATTAACAGTCTTTCAGATGGGACTTTAAACCGAGGTCTCGTGTCGGTGCTGTACACCGTGCACGTAAACGAACCAGAGTAGACTCTGGAATGGGTCTCTGTCTGTATCATTGAACTATCCTCCAAAATCTAAAATGACTAATCTCTTCCGGAGGCGTCGCTCATATGGGCAACCGGTAGCGACGATAAATAAACGTAAAACACAGGAAGGGTGCACGGATAGAACCACTAACCTACAATAGGCCAGCTGGATAGCTTACTTACTTGAAAGAATTCGACACCCTCAGCGACATTCAAACTTACAGTGGTGAGGGGCAAGTCAGCGACCATAAACCACTCGACAGAGACCCTCAACCAACCAGCAAAGTAGAGTCAGAAGTTTCTTTACCTTCAGGTCTGGAAATTGGGTATTACCTCTTCATATATATACCTCTTTAACATCACTGTGTTACATCACTGTGTTACATCACTGTGTTACATCACTGTGTTACATCACTGCGTTACATCACTGCATTACATGATAAAACACTGTGCTACATCACTGCGTTACATCACTGCGTTACATCACTGTGTTACATCACTGTGTTACATCACTGCGTTACATCACTGCGTTACATCACTGCATTACATCACTGCGTTACATCACTGTGTTACATCACTGCGTTACATGTTACAACACTGCGTTACATCACTGCGTTACATCACTGTGTTACATCACTGCATTACATGTTACAACACTGTGTTACATCACTGTGTTACATCACTGCGTTACATCACTGCATTACATCACTGCATTACATCACTGCGTTACATCACTGTGTTAGTGGCACTGAAGCTATGTTAAATTCCTCTCTTTAAACAGTATGTCTAAATGTTCCTCAATTACATCACTGTGTTGGTGGCACTCAAGCTATGTTAAATTCCTCTCTTTAAACAGTATGTCTAAATGATCCTCCATTACTTTATTAGTTCCTCGTAAACCAGCTATCACTTTAGACGACCAGACAAAATATTCATACACGCGTTCTTTGGACCAGCCGACAGGGCTCTGTCTGTTCAGATCTCTGAGGTTATACAGTTTGTCAGCGAGCTTCACGAGTTTTGCCTGTGGGCTGGCATGTGGTGCGTGGTCAATCTGTTCCTGTTTCCGGAGCAGCTTCGGTAGTGACTTGTTGTCCGTTACCTCTCTAACGATACCTGTAACAATACGAAACCTACTTCTTGCAACTACATGCACAATCAAACTTGCTCTAAATGACCAAGAGAAATGTAGCAACTAATTTATTAGAATCTAATAGAGGTAAAATATATGGTAGCCTTGGTACAGACGTTGATATACACTCAACAGAGCGAAGTACAAACCCAGTAACTTGCTATTTATTTCGCAAAATAATGAAAGGAAACTTATACAAATGGAAAGTTTTTTTATTTTACAAATTTAACGCAAATAACTATTTAATCAATTTCTAATTACAAAATGTATCTAATAATAGAAAATTATTCAATAAAATCGCACCTGTCGTACGGACATGCCGGCGTAATACACCCAAACCATCTCTCTAATACACCCAAACCATCTCTCTAATACACCAAACCATCTCTCTAATACACCAAAACCATCTAATACACCCAAACCACCTCTCTAATACACCAAAACCATCTCTCTAATACACCAAAACCACCTCTCTAATACACCCAAACCATCTAATACATCAAAACCATCTCTCTAATACACCAAAACCATCTCTCTAATACACCAAAACCACCTCTCTAATACACCCAAACCATCTAATACACCAAAACCATCTCTCTAATACACCAAAACCATCTAATACACACACACCATATCTCTAATACACCCAAACCATCTCTCTAATACACCCAAACCATCTCTCTAATACACCCAAACCATCTCTCTAATACACCAAAACCATCTCTCTAATACACCAAAACCACCTCTCTAATACACCCAAACCATCTCTCTAATACACCAAAACCATCTAATACACACACAACAGCTCTCTAATACACCCAAACCATCTCTCTAATACACCCACACCATCACTCTAATACACCCAAACCATCTCTCTAATACACCAAAACCACCTCTCTAATACACCCAAACCACCTCTCTAATACACCAAAACCACCTCTCTAATACACCCAAACCACCTCTCTAATACACCAAAACCATCTCTCTAATACACCAAAACCATCTCTCTAATACACCCAAACCATCTCTCTAATACACCAAAACCACCTCTCTAATACACCCAAACCATCTCTCTAATACACCCAAACCATCTCTCTAATACACCCAAACCATCTAATACACCCAAACCACCTCTCTAATACACCAAAAACATATCTCTAATACACCAAAACCATCTCTCTAATACACCCAAACCATCTAATACACCAAAACCATCTAATACACCAAAACCACCTCTCTAATACACCAAAACCACCTCTCTAATACACCCAAACCACCTCTCTAATACACCCAAACCACCTCTCTAATACACCAAAACCATCTCTCTAATACACCAAAACCATATCTCTAATACACCCAAACCATCTCTCTAATACACCAAAACCATCTCTCTAATACAGTCAAACCTGTCATAAGCAGCCAGCCAATGGAATCACAGAAATTGGCAGCTTAACACAGGTGGCTGCTTAATAAAGGTCAAATGTATGATAAAAAATATATATGGAATCTGGAAACTGGCTGCTTAATACAAGTTGGCTGCTTATACAGGTTGGCTGATTAAAACAGGTGACCATGAAAACAGGTTTGACTGTATATTGCTTTCAATGTTCATTGAGTGAAATATTAATTTGATCATACCGGTACATTGAAACAACCAAACCTCTGGTTCTTTTACGTGTACGATGTAAATCACCGACACGAGACCTCGGTTTTAAGTCCCAACTGAAAGACTGTTAATTTTATTAGGGTGAGATGGGGGATCGAATCTGCGATCCCTGGATTACCAGCAACCAAATATCCTACATTAGTAGAAACTTTATACATTACTTTATTTTACAACGATTGCGAAACAAGTTCTAACAAATTATATTAAACACTCTCGCTGGCACGCATGAAAGCGTAAATGTGGTCATTCACGTGGAAGGAAACCGGAGTACCCGGGAAAATCAACCTGTCCGATCTGGCGACCACCGTACCATCTCACATACTTCCCAATACGAGGATCAAACCCGGGGTTGCATTGGTGAGAAGCATGCGTGTTAACTATTACACTAATCGGACATTCTCCATTGATACAGAGCGGAGTTAGAGTGGGTGGAGAGATATGAAACATGACTGAATACCAAAAACATCTCTCTATTTTGAATGTCTAGATTATCTCTGCAAAACGTTTTACTAACCTGCAACTTCTGGTCCGAACATTTTCTCAATTTCTTCAAAAGTTGTGTCTGTATCTTCCACGGTATCGTGGAGGAGAGCCGCCTGCAATACAGATATAATGCCACTGCATAATGTCCTCTCTAACATATAAGATACTAGATGCACTCTATCACACATGTATGATTTTGGTCAATCTTGTGTGTTTTACGTTTATTTATTGTCGCTACCGGTTTGCCCATATGATAGATTAGATGAAGAGATCAGTCATTTTAGATTTTTGGAGGATAATGCAATGATACAGACAGAGGTTCTCCCTTGGTTCTTTTACATGCACTGTGTTCTGCACCGACACGAGACCTCGGTTTAACGTCCCATCTGAAAGACTGTTAATTTTATTAGGGTCAGACGGGCAATCGAATATACATATACATCGTAATATACACAATATGTGTCCAGGCCCACGAGAGCTAAGTATACACGTGCACTAACATAATATACACAATATGTGTCCGGGCTCCGAGAGGGAAGTATACACGTGCACTACCGTAATATACACAATATGTGTCCGGGCTCCGAGAGCTAAGTATACACGTGCACTACCGTAATATACACAATATGTGTCCAGGCTCCGAGAGCGAAGTATACACGTGCACTACCGTAATATACACAATATGTGTCCGGGCTCCGAGAGGGAAGTATACACGTGCACTACCATAATATACACAATATGTGTCCGGGCTCCGAGAGCTAAGAATACACGTGTACTACCGTAATATACACAATATGTGTCCGGGCTCCGAGAGCGAAGTATACACGTGCACTACCGTAATATACACAATATGTGTCCAGGCTCCGAGAGCGAAGAATACACGTGCACTACCGTAATATAAACAATATGTGTCCGGGCTCCGAGAGCTAAGTATACACGTGTACTAACGTAATATAAACAATATGTGTCCAGGTTCCGAGAGCTAAGTATACACGTGCACTAACGTAATATACACAATATGTGTCCGGGCTCGAAGTATACACGTGCACTAACGTAATATACACAATATGTGTCCGGGCTCCGAGAGCGAAGTATACACGTGTACTACCGTAATATACACAATATGTGTCCGGGCTCCGAGAGCTAAGAATACACGTGCACTACCGTAATATACACAATATGTGTCCGGGCTCAAAGTATACACGTATACTAACGTAATATACACAATATGTGTCCGGGCTCCGAGAGCGAAGTATACACGTGTACTACCGTAATATACACAATATGTGTCCGGGCTCCGAGAGCTAAGAATACACGTGCACTACCGTAATATACAGTGTCCGGGCTCCGAGAGCTAAGTATACACGTGTACTACCGTAATATACACAATATGTGTCCGGGCTCCGAGAGCTAAGTATACACGTGCACTACCGTAATATACACAATATGTGTCCGGGCTCCGAGAGCTAAGTATACACGTGCACTAACGTAATATACACAATATGTGTCCGGGCTCCGAGAGCGAAGTATACACGTGCACTACCGCAATATACACAATATGTGTCCGGGCTCCGAGAGCTAAATATACACGTGTACTAACGTAATATACACAATATGTGTCCAGGTTCCGAGAGCTAAGTATACACGTGCACTAACGTAATATACACAATATGTGTCCGGGCTCGAAGTATACACGTGCACTAACGTAATATACACAATATGTGACCGGGCTCCGAGAGTGAAGTATACACGTGCACTACCGTAATATACACAATATGTGTCCGGGCTCGAAGTATACACGTGTACTAACGTAATATACACAATATGTGTCCGGGCTCCGAGAGCTAAGAATACACGTGCACTACCGTAATATACACAATATGTGTCCGGGCTCGAAGTATACACGTATACTAACGTAATATACACAATATGTGTCCGGGCTCCGAGAGCGAAGTATACACGTGTACTACCGTAATATACACAATATGTGTCCGGGCTCCGAGAGCTAAGAATACACGTGCACTACCGTAATATACAGTGTCCGGGCTCCGAGAGCTAAGTATACACGTGTACTACCGTAATATACACAATATGTGTCCGGGCTCCGAGAGCTAAGTATACACGTGCACTACCGTAATATACACAATATGTGTCCGGGCTCCGAGAGCTAAGTATACACGTGCACTAACGTAATATACACAATATGTGTCCGGGCTCCGAGAGCGAAGTATACACGTGCACTACCGTAATATACACAATATGTGTCCGGGCTCCGAGAGCTAAGTATACACGTGTACTAACGTAATATACACAATATGTGTCCAGGTTCCGAGAGCTAAGTATACACGTGCACTAACGTAATATACACAATATGTGTCCGGGCTCGAAGTATACACGTGCACTAACGTAATATACACAATATGTGACCGGGCTCCGAGAGTGAAGTATACACGTGCACTACCGTAATATACACAATATGTGTCCGGGCTCGAAGTATACACGTGTACTAACGTAATATACACAATATGTGTCCGGGCTCCGAGAGCTAAGAATACACGTGCACTACCGTAATATACACAATATGTGTCCGGGCTGAAGTATACACGTTACTAACGTAATATACACAATATTGTCCGGGCTCCGAGAGCAAGATACACGTGATACCGTAATTACACAATATGTGTCCGGGCTCGGTTGTGTTTTGTGGGCTCCGAGAGCAAGTATACGTGTACTACCGTAATATACACAGTGCACTACCGTAATGCTCCGAGAGCTAAGTATACACTGACTACGTAATATACACAATATGTGTCCGGGCTCCGAGAGCTAAGTATACACGTGCACTACCGTAATATACACAATATGTGTCCGGGCTCCGAGAGCTAAGTATACACGTGCACTAACGTAATATACACAATATGTGTCCGGGCTCCGAGAGCTAAGTATACACGTGCACTACCGTAATATACACAATATGTGTCCGGGCTCCGAGAGCTAAGTATACACGTGCACTACGTAATATACACAATATGTGTCCGGGTCGAGAGGAAGTATACACGTGCACTACCGTAATATACACAATATGTGTCCGGGCTCGAAGTATACACGTGTACTAACGTAATATACACAATATGTGTCCGGGCTCGAAGCATACACGTGCACTACCGTAATATACACAATATGTGTCCGGGCTCGAAGTATACACGTATACTAACGTAATATACACAATATGTGTCCGGGCTCCGAGAGCGAAGTATACACGTGTACTACCGTAATATACACAATATGTGTCCGGGCTCCGAGAGCTAAGAATACACGTGCACTACCGTAATATACAGTGTCCGGGCTCCGAGAGCTAAGTATACACGTGTACTACCGTAATATACACAATATGTGTCCGGGCTCGAAGTATACACGTTACTACGTAATATACACAATATGTGTCCGGGCTCCGAGGAGCAGATACACGTGCACTACGAATAACATGTCGGGCTCCGAGAGCTAAGTATACACGTGTACTACCGTAATATACACAATATGTGTCCGGGCTCCGAGAGCTAAGTATACACGTGCACTACCGTAATATACACAATATGTGTCCGGGCTCCGAGAGCTAAGTATACACGTGCACTAACGTAATATACACAATATGTGTCCGGGCTCCGAGAGCGAAGTATACACGTGCACTACCGTAATATACACAATATGTGTCCGGGCTCCGAGAGCTAAATATACACGTGTACTAACGTAATATACACAATATGTGTCCAGGTTCCGAGAGCTAAGTATACACGTGCACTAACGTAATATACACAATATGTGTCCGGGCTCGAAGTATACACGTGCACTAACGTAATATACACAATATGTGACCGGGCTCCGAGAGTGAAGTATACACGTGCACTAACGTAATATACACAATATGTGTCCGGGCTCCGAGAGCGAAGTATACACGTGTACTACCGTAATATACACAATATGTGTCCGGGCTCCGAGAGCTAAGAATACACGTGCACTACCGTAATATACAGTGTCCGGGCTCTGAGAGCTAAGTATACACGTGCACTAACGTAATATACACAATATGTGTCCGGGCTCCGAGAGCGAAGTATACACGTGCACTACCGTAATATACACAATATGTGTCCGGGCTCCGAGAGGTAAGTATACACGTGCACTACCATAATATACACAATATGTGTCCGGGCTCGAAGTATACACGTGCACTAACGTAATATACAGTGTCCGGGCTCCGAGAGCTAAGTATACACGTGCACTAACGTAATATACACAATATGTGTCCAGGCTCGAAGCATACACGTGCACTAACGTAATATACACAATATGTGTCCGGGCTCGAAGCATACACGTGCACTAACGTAATATACACAATATGTGACCGGGCTCCGAGAGCGAAGAATACACGTGCACTACCGTAATATACACAATATGTGTCCGGGCTCGAAGTATACACGTGTACTAACGTAATATACACAATATGTGTCCGGGCTCCGAGAGCGAAGTATACACGTGTACTACCGTAATATACACAATATGTGTCCGGGCTCCGAGAGCTAAGAATACACGTGCACTACCGTAATATACACAATATGTGTCCGGGCTCGAAGTATACACGTATACTAACGTAATATACACAATATGTGTCCGGGCTCCGAGAGCGAAGTATACACGTGTACTACCGTAATATACACAATATGTGTCCGGGCTCCGAGAGCTAAGAATACACGTGCACTACCGTAATATACACAATATGTGTCCGGGCTCGAAGTATACACGTATACTAACGTAATATACACAATATGTGTCCGGGCTCCGAGAGCGAAGTATACACGTGTACTACCGTAATATACACAATTGTGTGAGAGCGAAGTATACACGTGCACTACCGTAATATACACAATATGTGTCCGGGCTCCGAGAGTGAAGCATACACGTGCACTACCGTAATATACAGTGTCCGGGCTCCGAGAGCGAAGAATACATGTGTACTACCGTAATATACACAATATGTGTCCGGGCTCCGAGAGTGAAGCATACACGTGCACTACCGTAATATACAGTGTCCGGGCTCCGAGAGCGAAGAATACATGTGTACTACCGTAATATACACAATATGTGTCCGGGCTCCGAGAGCGAAGTATACACGTGCACTACCGTAATATACACAATATGTGTCCGGGCTCCGAGAGCGAAGTATACACGTGCACTACCGTAATATACACAATATGTGTCTGGGCTCTGAGAGTGAAGTATACACGTGCACTACCGTAATATACACAATATGTGTCCGGGCTCCGAGAGCTAAGTATACACGTGCACTACCGTAATATACACAATATGTGTCGAGGCTCCGAGAGCTAAGTATACACGTGCACTACCGTAATATACACAATATGTGTCCAGGTTACGAGAGTGAAGTATACACATGCACTACCGTAATATACACAATATGTGTCCGGGCTCGAAGCATACACGTGTACTAACGTAATATACACAATATGTGTCCGGGCTCGAAGCATACACGTGCACTACCGTAATATACACAATATGTGTCCGGGCTCCGAGAGCTAAGTATACACGTGCACTAACGTAATATACACAATATGTGTCCGGGCTCCGAGAGCTAAGTATACACGTGCACTACCGTAATATACACAATATGTGTCCGGGCTCCGAGAGCGAAGTATACACGTGCACTACCGTAATATACACAATATGTGTCCGGGCTCCGAGAGTGAAGTATACACGTGCACTAACGTAATATACACAATATGTGTCCGGGTTCCGAGAGCGAAGTATACACGTGCACTACCGTAATATACACAATATGTGTTCGGGCTCCGAGAGCGAAGAATACACGTGCACTACCGTAATATACACAATATGTGTCCGGGCTCCGAGAGTGAAGTATCCACGTGCACTAACTACCATTCAGCTCTAGAAAAAACCCTAGATCATAGAGAGATACGAACTTCTGGTATTAAACTAGATTTACAAGTAATCATCAAATCTGTATACCATTGCTTGTTTCTTGAATAACAGAGCTAATGGATCCCGAACATGGCTTACCTGTATAATTTGAATATCAGAGATACCTGCTTCATCCGTTAAAATGTTGGCCACACCTGCAAGCAAAAGAAGGGAAATATAATACAAATATATTATGGCTGTCCGATTAGCGCAGTGGTTAGCGCGCTCGCTTCTCACCAATGCGACCCGGGTTCAATCCTCGGACAGGGAAGTATGTGAGATGGTACGGTGGTCGACAGATCGGACAGGTGGGTTTCCTCCAGGTACTCCGGTTTCCTCCCACATGAATGACCACTTATATGCTTTCATCCGAGCCAACGAGAGTGATTAATATAAGTTGTTAAAACTTGCTTCGCAATCGTTGTAAAATAAATAAAGTATAAATAAAAAAAAATATATATATTATGGCTTGATTGCGAAACAAGTACACTCTCCATACAGCTGCAGTTCCATATCTCACTTTGAGACATGTGTGACAGACAGGTCGGTAGGTAGTCCAGTGGTTAACACTCTGGACTGCGAATCCTGGTATCGCAGGTTCAATCCGCCGTCTTAACAGTCTTTCAGATGGGACTGTAAACCGAGGTCTCGTTTTGGTTCTTTTCACTGTACAAGGGTTCATTCTAGGTCAGAATTTTTGACCGGCACCTAATCTTCATAAGTGAAGGAGTGCTGTATACACGAAGAAGGAAGAAGAAATATGTATGCATGTTCCATTAATGTCAAACCCCTTGCGGGGACATAGACATGTTTTCCTGGGCAGGCTTAGCCGACCATAGCGGTTAACAAGTACTTACTAAGCAATGTGTGTGAGGTGCCTTGCTCAATGACACTACATATGTGGCCTGACTGAGTATCGAACCCGGACCGTTCTATTCCAAATCATATCTAAGGTCGCTATGTATTCAACTGCAACCTATCATCACTGATTGTAAAGTGTTCGAGCCCAGCTCAGACCGTCTCATTATATATGAAAAAGTATGTATGTTCCGTTAATGTCAAACCCCTCGCGGGGACTTAGAAATGTTTTCCTGGGCAGGCTTAGCCGACCATAGTGGTAAACAAGTACTAAGCAATGTGTGTGAGGTGCCTTGCTCAATGACACTACATACATGGCCTGTTCGAGTATCGAACCCGGGACCGTTCGATTCCAAATCCGATGCTCTACCACTGGACCACAGTAGGCAGTTTCTTACGGAGGTTGGTGCCACACGTACGTGATGCTGATGCACGCGCAAACCCCGAACAGACAAACAAACACAGTAGAAGCAGAATACTCTTCCTATCCGAACACTATTTCACTCATAAGACAAATCGCTAAAATGTCTAATTTTCTAGAATAAAAATCCTAACCTATAGGATGATTGATATATGGCGTTTTGTCGGCATCCTTCCGCCGCTGATCTCTATGTTTGATTGCTGCAAAATTTACACAGCGAATTACCTGCTGGACCTGTGTCGAGTCCATATTTTATGTTTTGTTTGAAATAGAATAAAACCTGTATTGTGCCGTTCTACCTGTTAATGGGGTCTCAGGTCGTTTCGCCCTAAATACCTGTTCGCACCGGGTCGTTTCGCCCTGGGTCGTTTCGCCCTATATATAGTAGGTAACGGTGGTATGGTGGGTAGTTTCGCCCCAAAGTCAATATTTTATCTCCAGAAGTGACAAGCTATATATATATTGTCAAACTGTTCCAGTGTAAATATGATTTTATGTCCACTGCTAATACGGGTGTTATAATTCTGTATACTGTAATATGCCAATGTTTTGTTTTCTATTTCAGGTTGGAGCATGGAATTTGTGACAGCCTAGCGAGATGAAACTATTGCAATGTAGACTGCATAATTAGTACAATTAGTTAAATATAATAAATTTTCCGGCCATGTACGTGAAATTGAATATAATTAATGAAGCTCCACAATGTTTATGAATGATAATATTACTATTGCAACTTAGTGTATTATTACAGTATAATGTGATGTTTTGTGCCAATATGTCTCTTATCATTCTATTCAGAATTCAATGCAATATATTTTAGTTGGCATTAACACACACTAATTATGTTCATAACATGTACTTTTAATATGATGTGTTGTGTTGTATTGTACGTACATAGATGATAATTAATAAAGATGAAAACAACCGGTATCGATATTGATTGTCTGATGATGGTTGTGCTTAATTACCCTCGACGTCGGCGAAATTGATTGTATATAATAAGGTACACTTTAAAAGAAATGTAAAAAACTGAAGAGTGTATAATTAAATGAAAGTTTAATCCCTTTGCGGTGTCATTAATGTGACCGTGTTTCCAGAATGTTTGATTATCTGTGAATTTAAGTGCACGGTAAGCCCTAATTATTCGGCGGTTGTCCTTAAGATGTCGTGTTTATAATTGTGCTGACAATAAATATAATTTCGCACATAGTATTAAGTGACAATTATACATTATTACTCAATTTCATGGCACGACCATATATACCCCTTCCAGTATTAGGTAACTCACACTGTAGTCGCCCAAATGCATTTATGCGGTGGCGACTTTAAATAAACTTATATAGCTAGCTAGGTAACTCACACAGACGGATATATAGTCCAGTGGTAACACGCTGGACTGGTAATCCAGGGATCGCAGATTCGACCCCCCGTCTGACCCTAATAAAATTAACAGTCTTTCAGATGGGGACGTTAAACCGAGGTCTCGTGTCGGTGCTTTACACCGTGCACGTAAAAGAACCAGAGGAGACTCTGGAATGGGTCTCTCTCTGTATCATTGCACTATCCTCCAAAAATCTAAAATGACTAATCTCTTCAGGAGGCGTCGCTCATATGGGCAACCGGTAGCGACGATAAATAAACGTAAAACACACACACAAAGGTAACTCATACATACGGATATGTAGTCCAGTGGTAACACGCTGGACTGGTAATCCAGGGATCGCAGGTTCGATCCCCCGTCTGACCCTAATACAATTAACAGTCTTTCAGATGGGACGTTAAACCGAGGTCTCGTGTCGGTGCTTTACATCGTGCACGTAAAAGAACCAGAGGAGATTCTGGAATGGGTCTCTTGTCTGTATCATGCACTATCCTCCAAAATATAAAATAACTAATCTCTTCAGGAGGCGTCGCTTATATGGGCAACCGGTAGCGACGATAAATAAACGTAAAAAAACCACAAAGGTAACTCATTCGCTCACTTTATTCGTTTCTCGAACGTATATTATTTATTTATATATATGATACATTGTTAACCATGTAAGATTATGTAATATGTATAATCGTCTGCTATGTAATATGTATAATCGTCTGCTATTAATTTGCACGGGAACATCTTCAATACCGAGTGCAGACGGCCAGTTATGTAAGATATAGCGGCTTTATTGATGACAGAGAAACAAGTCATAATATTGTATAACATCACAGATGTTTGGCGCCGTGATGTCTGTTATAAATGTTAATCTTGCTATTTGCGATTGTTATAAATTATATGATAGACTGTGTTGAGTTATAAATTATTGAAGGACCATAGAGAAACCCCCTAGACAACTCCAGCGAGTCAACGATAGGATAGATCCTGGTTAGAGCATTTGTACCGGACAATATATATAAGAGAAAGGGAGGTTTGCCACAATATATTGATTGATATATATATATTGATTGTATGCCAGTCTGTGAAGTTTAAAACCGTTGAATTATCTACATAGTTATAATTATCTGAGTGCATCATGTCAGATATGTGTGTTGTTTGCGCTTCCGGTGTCCGACCCCGGCAGCATGGCATTGAGTGTGATGTGTGTGGCATGTGGACACATCGCAAGTGCGGTACAGGTATGTGTATATGTGTTGAATAACGTAGATATTTACTTTTTTATTTTCGACAAATTATTAAAGAAAATTTAACAGTTTATATAGCATATTATACAATTTTCACACAATCGTAATTAATTTAAGTTTCAAGTTTTAATTTTATTAGGCATTAACCATAAATGTACAACATGTATGATGCGATATTGTTAGTTTGGCATATAATGTTAATATGTTGTTAATATGTCTGTCTAATTTGTCCGTGTTACTCATATTTTAGGAAAGTACTTATTAATTGCAATTTATGTTAAATGATATTGAACAATTGGAGTCTGACATTAAACATAAATAAAACAAAAATTATGATCTTTGATTTGGCAAACTCAGCTGAATTATCCTGTTAATTTGTTTCCCATAAAACAAAGAATCATTGATATGTATCACCAACATTGGTACGCAGGTATAAATACGCCCTGATGTCGCGGAGACAGAAATCAGATTACGTGAAGGTATAATTGGTCATGCCATTACAGTTTGAACAACTTATATTAATCACTCTCGTTGGCTCGGATGTAAGCGTATGTGTGAGGAAACCGGAGTACCCGGAGAAAACCCACCTGTCCGATCTGGCGACCAGCGTACCATCTCACATACTTCCCTGTCCGAGGATCGAACCCGTGCGAACATATTGAATGATTATCAATAAAAAGTCATGATCGATGTATTGTGTGTATATGTATTTATTAACTATTTTACTGCAAATGTATTTCAGGTTTTCCAGTCGCTGAAGGACATCATGCCACAGACAACCTTGGAGTCGTTCGTGCTCGATTTTGAGCGAGGTGAGTATATAAAAGAAACACTGATATTTGTGTGTTTTACGTTTATTTTGGAGGATAGTGCATGTGACAGACAGATACCCATTCCAGAGTCTCTACTGGTTATTTTACATAGCACCGACACGAGACCTCGGTTTAATGTTCCATCTGAAAGACTGTTAATTTTATTAGGGTCAGACGGGGGATTGAACCTGCGATCCCTGGATTACCAGGGATTGAACCTGCGATCCCTGGATTACCAGTCCAGCGTGTTACCACTGGACTACAGATCCGTGTGTATATTTTCATTACAGCCATTAAAGCATTATATATGTTTTAATTACAGCTGCGTGGCAAGAGGTGTTCCCGGGAGTGCCAATGAAGGGGTGCGTCTTCCACTGGACACAGGCGGTGTGGCGACACGTCCAGGAGTACGGTCTTGTGCCCACCTACAGGCAGAGGAAGACCACCCACCAGTTTGTGAGCCAGCTTCTGGCTCTCCCGTTCCTCCCCGGTGCCCACATCCCACCGACATTCGACTCACTTCGTGTTAGGGCGAACACCGATGCGCTAAAGGTATAAACTGCATCCATATTGGTTACTTAAATTTGGCAACTATAATTTAATTGTAAATTATCAAAATTAAATATTACTACATGTACGTATATGGGATCGTGTAATTAATTATTATCATAATATTTAATTTCTTTCTCACTTTCAGATGTTGGCGACATATATTCAGCGCCAGTGGATCGCCAGCGTGACGTTCCCGCCCGCTTCCTGGTCAGTCTTCCGTCATACAGTCCGAACCAACAACGACGTCGAAGGTAGGTGTTGTGTATGTAGTCGTACATGAATATCAAGATGTTTGTATATGTAATTGTTTACACATCCACGTAAACCAAGCTCAACATATTATTTGCTTACGTTAATACTATAATTGATTTCATTTTCCAGGATGGCACTACTGGATGAACCATCGCGCAGGACAGGTCGGTGTCGGTTTTTACGTTCTGGTGCCACTGCTGAGACGGGAAGCTGAACTGGTTGCGATAGATCATGTTACCGACACAGACGAAGAGAACGGACCTTTTTAGGGCCAACTATTTTTGTATATATGTGTGTGTATCATAATGTATGCATGCGTGTATCAGAATGTTTATATGTATGTACGATCGCGCATAGCAAATTGTGTCTGTTAGTGGCATATGCGTACTTAATCGCGTGCCAGTTTGGGCGTGGTTTGTACGCTGTGTCTGTAATGACCATAATTGCAAGTTCTTGTTTTTCAGATTTAGATAGATCATGTTACCGACACAGACGAAGAGAACGGACCTTTTTAGGGCCAACTATTTTTGTATATATGTGTGTGTATCATAATGTATGCATGCGTGTATCAGAATGTTTATATGTATGTACGATCGCGCATAGCAAATTGTGTCTGTTAGTGGCATATGCGTACTTAATCGCGTGCCAGTTTGGGCGTGGTTTGTACGCTGTGTCTGTAATGACCATAATTGCAAGTTCTTGTTTTTCAGATTTAGATAGATCATGTGATAATCCGAAGCATATGTGTGTGCGTGCTTGTGCGTCAGAATGTATATATGTATGTACCATCGAGCATAGATAATGTGATAATCAGAATTTTAAGTGAGTTTCCATTTCAGTGAAGATGTTACCGACACAGATGAAGAGAACGGCCCTTTTTAGGGCCAACTATTTTTGGCTGGCTTAATGATGTGCAATATATATACGTCTTATTCGGCAAATTAATATGATATACATTGTACATCATCCTGTCACACCTCCTCGTGGTGCCAGCTGGTAACATGGTTTCATTTCACTACATTGAACTACATTTGAAACCGTGGCTGACGTGACAGGAAATATTATAAATTGAATTGAATATTATATATAAATATAATATTTAGGGCGAATCGACCCGGGGCGAACAGGTATATAGGGCGAAACAACTCATAGTGCGAACGGGTAATTGGGGCGAAACGACCCGGGACCTGTTAATGGCCAAGTTCAACAGCCACAGGTGTGTGAGCGTGTAGAAAGAAATGACGAGGTGAAGGGTTAGATTTTATTGTTAGCCTGTGATTTTTATCTACGTGTATGAGGAATATTCCGACCAACATAATCATACTACTACAAGATGTGACCAGGGATCATCTTGGTGTTCCATAATTGGAAGGGCATACGGAGGAAAAGAAAAGAAAAAGAATGACGTTTGCTGTCGGTGAACGGTTCTCCAGACATTGGAGGAAGCTACATACAAGATACAAGTGGTAGTATATACAGTGATGAGTTTAAATAAAAGACTGCTTGGAGATTCGATAAAGAGGGTGGCAAGTTGAGCATTAAGAGCGGCAACTGTGCCAACTGATGCAACGTCAGGAGGTAGATTGTTCCACTCCGTGATGGTTCTTGGAAAGAATGACTGTTGGCGGTAGCTAGTAGTGCAGTGGGCAATTTGGAACAATCAGGCTATGGAACAGTCTACCGACATATATACAGTCGAGTCCCAGTATGTCCACCCTATGTTAGCAGACTGGACTCGAACTCTCTATAATCTATGTACTCTCTGCTATGTGTGTTTTACGTTTACTTATCGTATCTACCGGTTGCCCATATGAGCGACGCCTCCTGAAGAGATTAGTCAATTTAGATTGTTGGAGGATAGTGCAATGATCCAGACAGAGACCCATTCCAGAGTATCCTCTGATTCTTTTACCTGCACGATGTAAAGCACCGACACGAAACCTCGGTTTAACGTCCCATCTGAAAGACTGTTAATTTTAGTAGGGTCAGACGGGGGTTCGAACCTGCGATCCCTGGATTACCAGTCCAGCGTGCTACCACTGGACTACAGATCAGACTGTGTAATCAGGCTATGGAACAGTCTACCGACATAGGTACAGTCGATTCCCAGTCTGTCGACCTTTGTTAGCAGACTGGACTCGAACTATCTCTAATCTATGTACAGTCAAACCTGTGTTAGTGGTCACCTCCATTAAGCAGCCAACCTGTGTTAAGCAGCCAGTTTCAAGATTCCCTATATGTTGTTTACTATACATTTGACCTCTATTAAGCAGCCACCTGTGCTAAGCAGCCACTTTCTCTGACTCCCTTGGCTGGCTACTTAAGACAGGTTTGACTGTACTGTCTGCTATAGTTTTGTAGATCCTTTTATCTTTTTAACTTGCACATAACATTTTAGATTAACTAACTGTTCTAGACTGCGCCTGCCAATCATAATCATAACTGATTATTCGGCAGTAATAAGTTGAAGTTGAAGGCATGGTCTGCTGTGTGGCGTGAGATGGTAATAGCAGATCAGTTGTGTTGACTGCGACATGGTCGTTGACTATTTTGTATAGTAGAACTAGTCGAGGTGTTCTACTTCTTTCCAGGAGTGATGTCCACTGTTTAATAACGATACCTATCGCCCAGGGCGATGAATATTATGTATTTTAAAAAATTGAAGTTCCTGTAAAAGATATTTGTTTAATCCATATATAATTATATTAGTGTTACCAATTAAGTCATTGATTTACTAAGTTAATATTATTTTGGCTAACAAGCACATTGGTCTTACCTACAAAACGTATTTATGTTTTAACATTTTTCAGCATTTATATTTGAAATATATTTAAATAAATATGCATATTATTAATTATCAGTGATCTTGGATCATCTCGGTGACATTGGATCTGCTCTGGTAGCATTGTTTAACGAATCGTACAGTTTGTTGATGTATGTCATTTCGTAGGGGTTAGGGTTAGGATCAGGAGTGTTCTACAGTGGGCCTGACAAGTGATTTCTAAGCGAGTTCTTTTGTTGGGACTGAGGCAATTTTACGGTACCAGCGTATGAAGTTCATGTTTCTATTAGCATTGTTTGTGATATTGTTAATGTGTTCCCCCATATAATATTGTTGTTGTTGGTGACTGCCGGATATTTTGGTGGAAGGCCATTTTCCACATGCTTTTCCACTCTGATAACCTGTCAAGATCTTTATTAGCCCGTCAATGATGATTACAATGGCAAGGTAGACGATTGTATTATAGGCGAACAGTCGGACGGTAGCATCAAGACTGTGTGGGATGTCGATAATGTAATATACGAACAGGCTGGACCTAATGACTGAGCCTTGAGGGACACCGGACTCTACATTGACTATGTCTGTTCAAAGTCTTCGTTCCAGGACTACTGACTGGGATCTTCCGCTCAGGAAAGCTTGAATCATTATATAATTTCTTCGATGCCGTAATGAGTCAGCTTGTGGGACGTCATCGAATACCTGGTGCGGGCCGTTTTGGATTAAACATATGTATTCCACTATATACATTCACAAAACAATACATGCACACAAAATCAACGAATAGGAAAGGATCAAAACGGAAGCAAAGCTTATATAGTTTCTCTCCTTGGGCCGTTTTCTAATGTTGTTTACAGCATGTATATTAAACAATGGTTGGAAATCGGTCATTCAGTGCATCAAGAGGAATTATGCAAGGGTGTCCATTATCTGCCCTATATAATGAATCTAAAACAGTGAAGATCTCCCAGTTGGCAGATGACACTACTATATTTCTGAAAGATGAGAGCGACATTAAAAGAGCACTAAAATTGTGGACAAATTTGGAACTTATTCGGGTCTAGAATTAAATAAAAATAAAACTGAATGTCTATGGGTTGTAATATCAAAAAATAATATTTTAAATATTAAAGAAATAAAATATTCTAAACAGGTTAAATATCTGGGCATTTATTACGGTAATGATAAAGAACTGTGCTCACGGTTAAATTGGGATAAACAAATCAACCAATGTGTACACATGATACAACTTTGGTCTAAAAGGAAGCTAAGCATAGTTGGTCAAATAACAGCATTCATATAACGTTTGCCAAAATATATATAAACAAGTTAAATGTTTGTTTATTATAGTGTCACCCCTATTTAAAGGGCCAGCAATTTCTGACTTATGAAACGCGTCTTTTTACGAACATCAGTACTTCCCGAATCCTATGCTTGTATGCCAGTCGCTAGGCTGGTAGGCAATCGGTAGCCATTATTTAACTAGCTAGCGGCTCACCAACCGGCCATAGCAGAACGGACCACTGACGAGGTTCGAACCTTCGACCTCCCGCTATGATTGTACCAAAAGAAATAGTAACTCAGATAAAAAAAAAAATATTCGGGAAGGGCCGTAACTAATGTTGCTAGAACTTGTGGCCTGACCCGTGTGCCTTTATTTAATTTCTCATGTTTTGTATTCACATGTATATGCAAAACGAACTGAGCAATAACATATGATTAAACTAAAATGTTATTCACCTTTATTTGGGACGGTAAAAATGGGAACATTAAGAGAGAGAAAAACTTTTAGTAGGGGAAAAGAATCTTGTGGTTTAGATCTTTTTGATATCCAAATGTTCCCAAAATCTTTAAAAATAAAATGGGTAAAAATGTTGTTAACAGACGACAATGCAAATTGGAAATTTATCGCTAGATGCCTGATAAATCAATATGGAAAATTCAAAATTCATCATTTTCTTGTTTCTTACTTCAAAATCGAAGCAATAAAAAGTCTGCCGAAGACAACAATCCCGCTTTCCCAATTGTACGTGCATCTTTTAAGCAATGAGAAACATTAGTCAGTTACTGCCCCTGAATACTCCTAATAGTATATTGGTCCTCTCAATTGGTTTCCTCTGTTTTTATCGTTGTTTCCTTTGCACCACATGTTTTCCATTTTCATCCATATTCTCGTCTTATAATTATGAAATTATTAAATCTTGACAGATATACTTTAGCATGTCCAATGGATACCTTACTGTAAAAATTGGTTCAAATAATTAACATGTTTTGATAAAATTACATTTATCCAAACGCAACATCTGGTTAGACGACAACAGTAAAACCAAAGGATTCCAACTAAAAGGACAATATACATTTCGGGATAAATCTGACTGTATCCATCAAGGGAGGTAACAGAAAAACCAATAATGTCTCTCATTGGTTTGAGTTTTAGAAATTATACCATATTAGCAAAGCACAACAAAGGGATTACTGTGAAGTTCGAACACAGATAATTTGGGGTAAATCGATACTCGGTCAGGCCACGTATGTAGTGTCATTGAGCAAGCACCTCACACACATTGCTTAGTACTGGTTAATCGCTTAGGTCGGCTAAGCCTACCCAGGAAAACATGTCTAAGTCCCCGCGAGGGGTTTGACATTAAAGGAACAAACAAACAAACGTAAAAATGAACGGCAAATGTCTTGTCTTTAATTCATGGATTAAATCAAGATTAATTTTATTAATGATGTTCTTGGCAAATAACGAGAACAATTCAGATTTCCCAACGGTATAATATTACGCAGACAGACAGCGTGCTGCTAAGGTGTTGTCAACTTACAGTGCACTTGAGCGTGGCGTGGTTGCTAGGTAACATGAATAGAATAAAAAACCTAGCTAGTTTGTCGACATTTGAATTCTGGCTTGCGGGAGGAAAATACGCTATGACATCGCGTGATCCTGATACAAGGTAAGATAAAACTATTAAGTAATGTATTTAATTCAAAGCAAAGTTAATCCGTTAAGTAATTGTATCTGTATAGTCTATACAAATTTATTTTAGCTCGATTGCGAAACAAGTTATTACAACTTAATCTATTAATCACTCTCGAGACCTCATGATGAAATCAATCGCCACGAGGGAGAGAGAATACCTTGACATAACCGATGTTTGACATAACGGATATTGACCATATTTCCAAAGATGCTATTTTTCGTACTATTATGCTTGTCTAGTAATCATATCGTACATTGTTCATTGGAACAAACTGGGGATGTTTTTTGTGCGTTTTACGTTTATTTATCGTCGCTACCGGTTGCCCATATTGGCGAGGAGATTCTGGAATGGGACTCTGTCTGTATTATTGCTCTATCCTCCAAAAATCTAAAATGACTAATCTCTTCAGGAGGCGTCGCTCATATGGGCAACCGGTAGCGACGATAAATAAACGTAAAACACACACAGTCCAGTGATTAACACGCTGGACTTGAAGTTGTATTCCATGGATTTCAGGTTCGATCCCCAGCAATACTAAAATGCTTCGTACCATAGTCTTCCGGATGCAACTTTAGTCCGCAGTCTCGTGTCGGTGCTTTATACCGTGCACGTAAAAGAACCAGAGGAGACTCTGGAATGGGTCTCTGTCTGTATCATTGCACTATCCTCCAAAAATCTAAACAGACTAATCTCTTCGGTAGGAGTCGCTCATATGGGCAACCGGTAGCGACGATAAATAAACGTAAAACACACATTTATTGTTATTCTGTCTGATCAATATAACTACTATTCACAATTCATCATGCCTCCGCGTCAGCCATTAAACAATAGAAACAGCCCGTTCTTAGCATATACCGGTAGCGGCGATACAAAAATGGAAACACATATATCTGAGATCTAGAACGATGTAGTACACAATCATGTATTTTCTCTTCAGTGCAGCACTCGGCTAAAACAGGTACTTGTGAGCTAGATGGATATGTCTACAACTGACGGAGGATATAACCTGGTTCCAGTCTGTCGAATTTTCACTTTTTAACTTCTGGCAAAGTTGATATGATCAGAAACTCAATACGGCCCAATTAATAGTCTCGGTGTTAAAATATATTTATTTGACTTGCCAGGCAAAATATATCGACGCCTGTTCCCAGGCTAGGAGAATACAGAACACTAGAATAGCATTTCATCGACCATTCTGTGGAGCAACTGAAATATATATTACAGCAGTAATATGAACGCCTGAATCATTATTTTCTGAGCAAGAATTGATAATTTGAGAAAGGACATCCAGTGAGAATTCAAGAAATCGACATTTCCACTGGAATGACGGTGACTGTGTACATGTCGGTCCACCACAAAAGCGAATTTATGACCTTGTGAATATACATGTCGCCTGAAAATCTCAAACAGAGAGGCTACGAGAATATTACGAGAGTATTAGAGTGAAACTACATCGGTGAAAACGCAAAGGTCTGCAGAATGTAATTTGCTATTATATGGTATAATTTTTTGCCAAATATTTCCCTCAAAAACTGAGTATTTCAACAAATAAACAAACGTCGTATACGCGGTTTGTTGACATAGCAAAATAATGTAAATAAGGTCGACTTCCATGACGTTTCTTGACTAGCACGATTTATGGTAGAGATTTACCGTTATATCTCAAATTTGTGCCTATGCATATTATTTGTAGAATAATCTCAGTTAAATTATCTCTAAACGAAAGTATCGCGCGTTTAGTATTGACTCCAATGACAAACAAACGTCATTTCAGGATCGTGGATGACCGTTATATGACTGAACCACACTTTCACTTTTGAAAGCTTGTAGACCACAAAAACACTGTTTATTGATTCAATGTTAGTGTTCGAATGTATTCTGAAGTATGTGTAGTAGCAATGCATTTATACGTGAAAAACTGCGTTTTATTTGCTGTTTGCAAGGTAATGTCGCTTTAAGCAATCTACAATAACGGATACCGTTTTATTTTATTCTGGTGGAATTAGATGAGAACGTGTGTGTTGACATTAAAACTAACACTACCGTACGTGTTGCTCTAATTGAACTAGTAGATACAGAAAGTTCTAACATTGAACATGACAATACCGTGTTGCTCTAATTGAACTAGTAGATATAGAAAGTCCTAACATTGAACATGACAATACCGTGTTGCTCTAATTGAACTAGTAGATACGGAAAGTTCTAACATTGAACATGACAATACCGTGTTGCTCTAATTGAACTAGTAGATACAGAAAGTTCTAAACATTGAACATAACAATACCATGTTGCTCTAATTGAACTAGTAGATACAGAAAGTTCTAAACATTGAACATAACAATCCCGTGTTGCTCTAATTGAACTAGTAGATACAGAAAGTTCTAAACATTGAACATAACAATACCATGTTGCTCTAATTGAACTAGTAGATACAGAAAGTTCTAAACATTGAACATAACAATCCCGTATTGCTCTAATTGAACTAGTAGATACAGAAAGTTCTAACATTGACCATAACAATACCGTGTTGCTCTAATTGAACTAGTAGATACAGAAAGTTCTAAACATTGAATATAACAATACCATGTTGCTCTAATTGAACTAGTAGATACAGAAAGTTCTAAACATTGAACATAACAATATCATGTTGCTCTAATTGAACTAGTAGATACAGAAAGTTCTAAACATTGAACATAACAATACCATGTTCTTCTAATTGAACTAGTAGATACAGAAAGTTCTAAACATAGCAAACAACAATACCATGTGTAACAATACATCAAGTGTTTGTGATAACGAGACTGAATCAAGCGTCAGTGCAGTCCAAAGCGTAGAAGTGAAAATTGCATTTCTATTTGTTGCATGTGTGTCTATTACCGCTAGTGCAACCGCTATAACGTGCATGCACCGAGCCAAGAACATTCCGTACGCTGCAAAGTTTCTATCGACGGGGTTACTTGTATTTGACGTTCTGTTTATAGTTACATCAACAGTTACACACTTTGTCTTGTATCCAACTATTATTAACAACATGCAGACGCTGGTAACGTTGTGGCTGCAGCTGATCACCGTCACAATCACTCTGATGGCTATTGAACGATATGTTCTGATTTTGAAACCAATGTGGTATTTAAACAATGTGACTGAAATGAAAATTCGAATAACTGTGGTATCTATCTGGATAACTGAAGGCAGTATATGGTTATTAGTTCGGTATGGCGTTTGCTATATCAAATTCCAATCCGTTTCTGTATTTACAAAGCCTCGTTTGTGTAAAGGTTTTATGATTATTTCGCATATGGTTTTATTAATTTTCGGATTGGTCATTTCTTTCATGTGTTATTGGAAGATATTCCGACTAATCCAATCCAAAGTGCATAGCGGTCGCACCACGTCTGTATCGGATACAGCAAAGGAGATTCGAACCTACCGTTCTACCTCCATAGTATTCGTGTACATAGTTGTAATCACGTGCATCACTGTTGCCTATGTAATCATATTGTATATGACAAAGCGTGGTCTTATAAGCGAGAGTAATCACAAAGTCTCCATTGAAATTGTGTCCATAGGTAACTGCATATTGGATCCGTTTCTTTACGTCATGTGGTTAAAGGAATGCAGATTGGAACTGTTCAAATGTATTGCCGTTGTATTCAAACGATATCGACATAGAGTTGAGGAAATGAGAATGGATATTTACAATATTGTTACAACAGACTGCAAACCAATTGTAAATAGTGAACAATCACTGTTGCCATCTGCTACGAGAGAAGCGCTTCGATAGGTTGGTATCCATGCCGACGTGGGGTCGCAGGAAGCAACAACAATCGCATGCTCAATATAATCTAGGTGTAGTTAAACAAACCATAAGGAATGACCACTAAGATATCAGTTTATTTTAGTTAGAAAATCAAATTGTCAAATTTGAAACCGTTTTGGGTTTATTTGAACCCCAAGCATATTTCTTATTATTCTTTTTGTCATCATACGCGTTTGTCTTTGGGACGACCATCGTTTGGTAGAGAAATGATTGCTGCGGAGAACTCAAATAGTGGATTTACAAGTAAGTTTATATACTGGCATATTACGGCCGTTAAATGTGTAGCACACGGTTTGTTTACATTTGCGACCTGGTTATCTTTCAATATATAGCATTGATAGTGACGGGGTGTCATTTTAAAACTTGCTTGGAATGGTGTAGACAAAAAGCGTTATGTATGGTGTCAAGCCTATAGTGTATCATAGTGTTCTTAAAGACTAACACAAGAAAAGTTTCTTAATTTTGTAGTTTTGAACCCGCAAACATGTGTCCAGACCCCAAGCGTCTGTGGTCAAACCCTATAGCATTATCTTATTTGGTTTAGTTCGACTGAAAAACTGTAGGAATGATTAGGGTACAGGCGGCACTTCCGGCAAAACCCATTAACATTGTCCACGTGGTTCGAGCTTAGTGCTTTAGAACTTTACTGATAAAATTGTCGGTTTGAAGTAACTTCATGTATTAGTAAAGTGATTACTTAGACGTGTATTAAAGAAAAGTAGATAATGTGTTTACTGACGTATTGGTTCATTTAGCACAACTTAAAAGCGTGTCAGGTGTACCCAGAGTCAAATCTAGGGGTTGGTAAACACCTATATGGTCTCGGTACTCGGGTATGTGTACGTGTGTACCAACCGGATAGGGCTTGAGGTCAACTTCAGGTATTGTTGGGGTGACACTCTCTACGCATCACGTCAAGAGCTGGACGACAATTGAGAATGGTTACAAATTAAAGAACATGAAATTTGGCACATTATGCAATTAGCGCAATTTTTTATTTTGTATATGAAACACCTATATATATACATTTAGGGCCACTTGTAGCCCAACACTTATATCATTCGACATAACTGGATTATTTGTGAAAGGATTTTGTTCACACTTGAACCATGAATAAATTAACATATCATACGTACATACACATTTATGTCAACTAAATAGTCGCTGCTAATCAGTTCACGTTTGATCTGATCAAAATTGATAATGGATTTCTTATACCATTTTTTACTGTCGCACACTAGTGCCTATATTAAGCTTTCAGTATTTTCTTCCTCGATATCTCTTTTTTTAAGATCTTTTTAGTTTGGATTAGCAGAGGCAATTTAGATTTACCATGTATATAGTGAACATTATTAATTGTTATGGTGCATTGAATATGCATTATGTGAAAATAACTGTGATAAGTCTCTTGTAATTCAAATATATGAATGGCTATGTACTGTTTTATAGTATGTAATATGCTTGTATGATACAGTGTACATAGATGAGACTATAATAAAGAATAAAACTAAAACTACATTACTAGAAAAGTATGTTCAACAATATAATATAAAACATAACAAATAATAAACATGTATAATCAAAATTCACAAAAATGATGACACAACGCAAAATCAGAACAATGTGAAAAGTCATCGAATCCCAATACAATATGTTTTAGGGCATTCTGGCAAATGCTCCAAACTTAAGGTTGTGGTAAATCAGTAATCTAAACATGTTTGCTTCTTTTTACATACTAGTGTGTTGCTTTTAGGTACCTGAACCGTTTTCTTTACTGTAGAATGGTGTTCCGGTTATAAACACTGTATCAGCTTTTGTGTGCGCTACCATCATCTCTTGCCCTTGCATTTCGTTTCGGCAAGTTATGATGATCGGCATACACTAATTAATAGCTGCATGGTTATGTCAGTTCTTATGACCATTATTTTACACTTGTACTACTTTGTATATATGTATGTTTATATGTGTCCATGTAAAACGTGTAATTGTATATTATGTATGTTCACTTGTGCTCTTCATGTATATGGAGGTAATAAAAGGATTATTATTATATGATGTCCGAGAAACTAATAGCTAGTGTGTCGTCACGTGGCTCTTACGACGTGCACACACCTCTGTCTGACATGTGATGTGTAGCACGAATAACATAATCTATAATTTGGAATTAATATCTTGCTTAATAACCATGCTCGAGAACATCCAATTGTGTCGGGTTCTTGCGGTGTGTTATTTTGTGAATCTTGATATTACAGTGCTGTTTGTTATTTGCTAAGTTTTATACCTTTTTGTTTATCAATTGAATAGAAATTTCTTGTATGTATGTATGATGTGTTGTATTATACATAGTCCAAAAATCCGTTCACAATTAATCCAATCATACCGAATTATATAAGTGTCGGGATGGAAGTGGCCCTACGTGTATTTGCGTTATTGAAGGTATAGATGGACCTCAATGTTGGTGGTTTCTCAATAAAATCTATAAGAAATGTGACCGGTCTCAAAATACTGTAAAAATGACCAAAATAAACATTAATTTAATTTTTTATTAGGGTCAGACGGGGGATCGAACCTGCGATCCCTGGATTACCAGTCCAACGTTTCTAATAGAATTATGCATACTTAAGAGTTATAGAAATTATACGGATTGTTGCTCAACCAATCAGAAACCGTCCATGTTGTATTAAGCATACATGTGTACACATAGGAAACTATGTGATGGTGGTATGAAATATGTCTGACTCTAATCAAATTAACAGTCTTTCAGATGGGACGTTAAACCGAGGTCTCGTGTCGGTGCTTTACACCGTGCACGTAAAATAACCAAAGGAGGCTCTGGAATTGGTCTATATCTGTATCATTGCACTATCCTCCAGAAATCTAAAATGACAAACTCTTCAGGAGACGTCGCTAATATTGGCAACCGGTAGCGACGATAAATAAACGTAAAACACACACAAATGAATTATGTGATAAATATATATATTGACCTGAATATTGCTGAATATGAGTTATTTATCGTCGCTACCGGTTGCCCATATGAGCTACGCCTCCTGAAGAGATTAGTCATTTTAGATTGTTGGAGGATAGTGCAATGATACAGAGAGAGACCCATTCCAGAGTCTCATATGATATAGTGTGAGTGTTCGTCAGTTCTACGCTAGACTTTGATTTAGCAATTTCGCTATTCAAATTCGAATTGTTTCTGGAATGGGATCTATGGACGGGAGTTGTGCAAAATATAAGAAAAAATATATATTTGCACGAAATGTGTATTGTCATGTATAATAGTGAGATATTATATCAATACATTAATCTATTTAGATATATGACATTTTGAATTCTAGTTCCCCCATCCATCAAAACCACCGGCAACGTCGGCAATCCACTTCTACTTCTCGGCGAGTACCCGACTCACCGCTTTCCCAGCGCGGTCGCGCTCAAGAAAGAAAACACGCCACTCCTAAGGCTACTAGAGAACCTGGGGATACGCCAATCGCTAGACCCTGGGACAGGAACTTTTCCGGCTCATCTCAAGTGAAACTACCAAATGGCAACAATAAATAGGACAAAAGGGGGAAATCTTCAGATACACCTAATGTGTTCCCTAAAACTGAGTTAACATTTTGTGCCCTGAATGTGAACGGACTTTAAAAAAACGATTGGATTACCCTGAATTCGTTGAATTTATTCATCACCATGATTTTTTCTGTGCTTTAGAAACACATTTGGACGCTACTGATCTGGTTGATATCGATGACTTTGTTTTCTTGGCAAAAAATCGTACTCATGAATACAAACGAAAATCTGGCGGAATAGGGATATACGTAAGAGAAAAGTACTCGAAATATGTAAAAGTTATCCCAAACAATAATGATTATATTTTGTGGGTCTCTATCGACAAACAGTTGCTACAGCTTTCAGAAAATGCTATTCTAGGTGTCATTTATTTACCACCTGACACCTCTCGTTTTTTAAACGACATCGATATTAATAGTTTTGAAACTGAGGTTATTACTACTTGTAGTTTGCATAAATATGTTTTTCTTGCTGGCGATGTAAATGCCAGAGTTGCAGAATTGACTGATTTTATTCCGTCAGACCCATTCTTAAATGATTTATTTAGCATTGATGATGAATCATTGTCCCATTTTGATAAATATAACATTCTTGAGAACCTATCAATTACATTGAATAGAAAATCAAAGGACAAGAAAACTAACCCAAATGGCTTAATGTTAATTGAATTGTGTAGAAATAACAATTTGTTTCTTGTTAATGGTCGATTTGGACAAGACACACTAGGGGATTTTACTTTTCGAGACAAGTCGGTTATTGATTATCTTATTTTAACTGCTGACTGCTTTGCGCATCTAAATAGTTTTCAAATTATTGAAACAGATACACTTTTCTCGGATGGACACAATGCACTATATTGGACGATTAAGTTGCAAAACAAATTTAGTCAAAAAGATAACCATGATTTGGGCAAAAATAAAAAACCAAAATGGAGAGACGACAAAATATTAAATTTTCAGCAAAATATCGATGTTAACCATTTAAACAGTATTTTCAGTATGTTATCAATCGAGAATCCTGATACACAGCAGAATATTGAATCTGTAACGAATGAAATTAGAATTCTATTTGAAAAATCTGCATCCGAAACGTTTCCGACAACTGGCAACTTTATTCCACGTCACACAAATAAACCTTGGTTCGGTCCCAGATGCATTAGTGCAAGGCAAAATTACCACAGTGCAAAATCTGAGTATCGACTTAATCGTAATGAAGATAATAAATTGCGTTTGAAAAATGCTAGTAAGGAATACAAGCGTACAATGAACTATTACATTAGCAAGTTTAAACATACAAATGCAAGTAAATTAAGGAACATGTATTCTAATAACCCAAAACAATATTGGAACTTTCTTAAAGGGCTTAAACCAAAATCTAAGATTGATGGATCACCACAAATAAATGATTTTTTCGAACACTTTAAACGTATAAATACAAACCCTCACTTTGCAGATGAAAACAATCAATTCATAACCGATGACTTTTTAGAGAATTCAAACCAATTTCTTAACTCAAAAATTACCGACCAAGAAATCCTAAAGTGTATCAATAAATTAAAGAATGGTAAAGCGTCTAGCCCGACAGACAACATCCTAAACGAATATATTAAAGCCACAAAAGACTCCCTATTACCAATATATAACCGCCTATTTAACTGTATCCTAGACTCAGGAACCGTACCAAGATCGTGGCTAGAAGGCTCTATAATTCCAATATATAAAAATAAAGGAGATCCTGGTGACACATGATCATATAGACCAATTACAATACTATCATGCCTAGGTAAACTATTCACAGCTGTACTTAATCTTAGACTAACAAGCTATGTTGAAGACTCCCAATTATTAAATGAAAATCAGGCAGGGTTTAGAAACGGATACTCGTGTTCTGATCATATTTTTACATTACACTCCCTTGTTGAAATACTTAAGAAACGAAAACAGAAACTATTCTGTTCCTTTATAGATTTTTCACAATGTTTTGATAAAATATGGCGTTTCGGTTTATGGCACAAGCTTTTGCAAAATTTTATTAATGGTAAGTTGTTCCAGGTTATATATAATATGTATCAGAATATAAAATCATGTGTAACCCATAATGGTAACCAATCGCCATTCTTCTCATCAGAAATCGGTGTCCGGCGGGGTGAAAACTTAAGCCCGATCCTCTTTTCTTTATATTTAAACGACCTACAGTCACATCTGGAAGCAAACGGTGCCGTTGGCATACAGCTTGAGGACACGTTCAGTGATGAAACTTGGCTTAAACTACTACTTCTGCTTTACGCAGACGACACCGTCATTGTTTCCAATAACCCTGTCGACTTTCAAAACTGCCTGAATCATTTTAATAATTACTGTGCCCAATGGAAATTAGTAGTAAACCCTAATAAAACAAAAGTAATTGTTTTTGGAGCTAGGAACCTTAATAACTTTGACTTTAAATTAGGTGACCAAGGTCTTGAAATCACAGACAATTACCACTACCTTGGTGTTACACTCTCTAGTAATGGATCTTTTTTGAAGGCTAGAAAACATGTTACCCAGCAGGCAAATAAAGCAATGCACTTACTTTTTACTAAGTCTAATAATGCAGACTTACCGCCAGATTTAATTATTAAACTATTCGATCACTCTGTAGTACCCATACTAACATATGGATCAGAGGTATTTGGCTACGAAAATCTAGATTTACAAGAAAAAGTGCATAATTCATTTCTCAGGCGAATAACCAACGCCCGAAAAAGTACACCTAGGTATATGTTATTTGGAGAACTTGGTAGATACCCTATATCTATCATTGCACATACAAAAATGATATCTTTTTGGACGAGGATATTACTTGGAAAAGAAAACAAGTTGTCATTATTGATATATAGGTACATGATTAACCAACCTGATACAAATTTCCGATGGATCAGTAAAATAAAAGAAATCCTAAATTCTGTAGGTAGACCTGATCTTTGACTTAACCAAAATACCTTAATTAATAAAAGTACCCATAAGCATATACAGAAAATATTAATAGACCAATATAAGCAGCATTGGCATAGCCAAATGCAACTATTAAACACGGGTAAAATTTATAATTCTTTTAAACAGGCATTAGAATATGAACAATATTTCAACATTATCAATAAACAAGACTATCTGACACTCTTCATATATCGTACCTGTAACAATCGCCTTCCTCTGGAAACATCCAGATGGGGAGGAACAGCCTTCCTAGATAGTATTTGTAGGTTATGTAATAACGGGGAAGTTGGCTCTGAGCAACACTATCTGCTTAAATGCGATTACTTTACACAAGATCGGAATACCTATCTGCACGACTTTGTGTTGTCAGACAACATACATTGTTTCTCCAAGATATTAAATACATCATCTGAAACTGCCCTGGTAAATCTTAGTAAATTTACTCGTATTATCATGTCTAAATTTTTTTAGTAATTTTTTAAAGCTTCGCAAGTTGGACATATTACGATATTTGATAGGTATTGCATTAATTATTCAAATCTCATTACATATACTTACCACTTTATGGTTCGCAAAAATTGATAATCCATAACGAAAGTATAATTAACTCTACTGAAATTCATCATTAGATTCATATTATGATATTTATAAACGCCTGATACATATACTCTTGCCGAATATTATACAAAACCTCATTATATTCCACAAACGGGAAGAAAATCCAACAAAAGCTATAATCACAAAACTATAGATACATTTTATCCCGTACTCTATGACCGTGGGAAAAATATTAGACTCATTACGAGACCAATTTACCCAACTCATAAATACTAATCCGCACGATGGGATTATTTTGTCTACTACGTGAGTCAGTATGATAGTAAAATTATTTTCATTCATTACACGTCACCAGGTCAATAACAATCGATTGACCTTTCATCCCAAAATGACAAACAATCCGACAGAGAATAAGTATATTAACTATTATATCCCACACTCTTTAAATATTATATTTGTCTTTCGTTTTATAAACATAAAAACACACAAATAAGAAAGTAGTGCACGGTTTATTACAGCCAGGAGGTATCAGTGGACGTGTAACTCAGAATTAAATTATAAACTGTTTCTATGATAATTAGAAAAATGAATATTTAAGAAGTGTTACTCTTAAATATTAATAGTCGTATTAAATACGTGAATTAAAGATATTTCGGCCATAGAGAAACTACAGTTCGGCGAATATATCTATTGCAGAGATTTGAGAGAGTGAATGGGTTAATATAAGATTTAGATCTTATTATATCGACGGCTAAGATATGTAAATACAGTCAAAATTGCTCAAGCGACCACGTGTATTAAGCGACCTTTGTCTTATGCGACCATTTTGAAATCCCCCCCGAGCGATTTCACACTATAAATCTATTGCATTAAGCGACTTTTGTCTTACGCGACCAACGACCACCTATTTTCGGCCGTAATTACCTAATGTTTTTCATTAAGCGACCATAAGTAGTGTTGAAATTAGAAATTCAAAACATAAATCAAGAGACTATTAAATGTGTCGTCTGCTGGTTATGTATATTGAAGAGGCAATAAATTTGACAAGTAATCATGATACGTGCCAATCAGTCAATTTTCGCACATTTATGCCCCAATTTCCGTTTGAGTATTGTTGTAAAAATAAATGTAGGGGATTATCGGCGCACAATGTCCAGTTACGAGTTCTTTATAGTGAAGTCACAGACATATTGTCCCATGTGTGCAAATCTCATAAGTGGGCGCTAATTGATTCAAATAGTCGACAATTTGTTCTTATAGTGTCGCATTTTTAGTTTTATTGGGTCACAGCATATGGATTGTTCCATTGCACCGGTCGGAAATTATGCCAACGGATGTCAATTTTATATGTATGATTTGATTTAAATGAATGTAAATGCATTATTGTTGTAATTTTCTGGATTAAATTTTTGTTTAGATAATTGATAATCTCGGATATCACACCATTGTCATTGTTATAATATATTTTGAATATAAATACGCAATAGGTTACAAAATTGATTCGTCCTCAAAATGTTTCGTACTCGAAAATTGATTCGTCCTCAAAATGTTTCATACTCGTAATAACATAAATAAGACCATGTCAATTTTGCCCTTTTGAGTACAGGCAACATAAACATGCCCTTTTTTGTACCAGCTCCCTGCCCTTTTTTCAGTCTGGGGGAAACACTAATAAGTGATCTATAAAGAAGCCGCGTACTGACAAATTACCCATGCAGGTGTCCCAATTAGCAGCAATCAATAAGGTGTTTCAACAAGAAAAATACAAGCAACTATTACTATAAAAAGTTTTCTTTATTTTATGATATATGTAACATATATACATGTATATGATGTTGATATCTATATAGACACTGTAGTGTCCACCCAATCAAAAGTCTAGTACATGTCTCCGACTCTGGGAAATTGTCCGATCAGTCACTTTGTATTAAGAGACCGTTTCATTAAGAGACCGCTTTTGTCCATTCCCTTGGGCGGTCTTCTTAATACAAGTTTGACTGTATATATAGTATACTATGTGGAATAGATTTGAAATAAAACGAGACTGAGACCATATATATATTAAACATTGGAAAAGAAACAAAAATCGATATCGAGTTATATTTAAATATAGATTGGAGAGGAAACCCCCTAGATAAAACCAGCGAGCCTCGATAGGATAGACCCTGGTTAGAGCCCAATCGATTGAGAGACAAATAGGCTTAGAAGCGAACGGATGGTTTGTGACGGAGCCTTATTTAAGTTATCGTGTTCTCCTTGAACGGAATTAGCAGGTTTTAATTGTCAATTAAATTGGGATTACTGTTACCTCACAATAGGCTTGCTATCAATAAAGCCATGCTTTTTTGTGAGCTCATATGAAATATTAATAGTTTTTTACTTTAAAGCTCATCATGTAGTTTTATTTATAATAGAAAATAAGGGAGAACATAATATTATTTAAACTTCTCTGTAAATTGTCTTTGCACTTTACATATTTGTTAATTTTGTTGGCTATATATGTGTTTTGTACCATTTAATGCCTAATATATGCTATGTTATGTTTTTAAGGAAAACGTTTTTATAAAAGCTACTTTTGGCTTCCTACTTGATCCGTTGCATTATGTATTAATTTCGTTTTTTGTTTGTTTCTTTCTTTCTTTACGACGTGTTTATTAGTTGAATTACAGCTTTTGAGGCAAATATTCGGATAATAATTATACCATATAATAAGAAAATACATTCTGTAGAAATGTGCGTTTACACGAATGTAGTGTCGTATTAAGGAATGAATCGAGGGTTAATAGCTTACATCTTGGTATGAACTATATTGGGCGTGGATAAAGTGTGTGGAGGCTGAAGACATCACTGCGAACATTTAACACGCCAAATGTAGTACATGCCCCCGATGGAAACTATTGACGCGATTCAATACTTTATTTTAAAAAGTTACATTAATTATTCTTTTCCAATGACAAAGAAAAAATAGCACACTTCGCATTTAAAATGTATTTAGTCCAGATTTGCGGGTTCACATATTTGAGTTTATCAAATCGCCAACCTCCGGAAACACAGACAGACGGACAGTGGGTGGGTAAGCCTAATATTCAAAGGGCCGGAACAGAATTACAATATGCGCAACTAAACATCAAACGGATGCTTCCTGCAAAGTTTGGTGAAAATCCAACAAGGAGTTTTTGCGATGAAGGGTATGACAGGACATACGGATAGATAGCAAAGGCAAAAACTTGTTCCCTCTGTCTGAATGTTTGTCTGCTCCACTTCTGTCACCAATTGAAAAACACTGGAGCCAATTTAAAAAACTTGGAGCCAACTAAGAGCCATATAGTTCACAAATAAATATTTGAAGCCATGTCCAAAAAAAAAAAAAAAAGTATGCACCAAATATTTTCGCCAATTCATAAAATTAGCACCAATATTTGTTTTTTGTCGCAATTGGCGACCGACAGTGGGAACCCTGAAACATATAATTTATTATGTAACGTAAAAGTGTTTGTTTATTATATTGTCACCCCTATTGAAAGGGCCAGTCATTACTGACTTATGAGACATTTCATATGAACATCAGTACTTCCTGATCCATATATTTGCAGACCAGGCACCAGGCTGATAGGCAATCAGTAATTCATTATTTCACTAACTAGTGGCTCACAAACCGACCGTATCAGAACGAACCCATACCGAGGTTCGAATCTTCGACCTCCTGCTCCGTAGGCGGACACCTTAACCACTAGGACACGGCAGCCCTCTTTAGGATTTGGAAGATAACTATCGTAGCAGAACTGAATATGCGCCACTATTCAGCAGCCATGTGCGCTCCTACACGCTTATCATGGGAATAAAGTAGCATATGCCAGGCCATACGCAGCTTCACGTTCTTGCATGCGCAAGCCGATGTGTCCTAAGGTTACTAGAGACATTAAACGACTTCTGGCAAATGTCGCACACATACGGACGCTCTCCTGTATGTATACGCCGATGAGAACCTAAGTGACTGGTTTGACGAAATGTCTTTTGGCAGAATTCGCATGCATGGGGTCGCTCCCCCGTATGAGCAAGTTGGTGTCTCCCGAGAGTGCTAGCGTCACTAAACGTCTTCTGACAGACATCGCATGCATGAGGACTCTCTCCTGTATGAATAAGCCGATGCCTTCGAAGAGTGCTACTATCGCTAAACGTCCAGTGGCAAATATCACAGGCATAAGGACGCTCTCCTGTATGGATACGCATATGCCTTTGTAGATTACTAGCGAGTATAAATGTCTTTTTGCAGTATTCGCATTCATGCCTGCGCTCTCCCGTATGGCTACGAGTATGTGACCGAAGGTTACTAGCGTCGCTAAACGATTTCTGACAGATGCCGCATTCAAAAGGCCGTTCTCCTGTATGTGTTGTTCGATGACGGCGTAAACTACTGGCGTCACTGAACGTCTTGTGGCAGGTGTCACATTTCTGTCGGTGTTCTCCTGTGTGTAAACGCCTGTGCCGACGGAGAACGTTACTTTTACTAAACGTCTTCTGGCAAAACTCGCATTCATGAACCCGCATTTCTGTATCTTGGATAAGGGAATATTCCGCGAAACTTTCAAATGGATTTGAACATTGATCTTCGCTAATGAGTTCATTATGTTCCTCGGCATTACAACTAGACGCCATATTGCATAGGAAAATGACACGAACGGCTTTGTAAAGCCAATAGAGCAGCTTATTGGATTAATTTTGTTAAATCTGTATTGTCAATAAGGATACACCAAGAACGCACTCAAAATAGACATGGCAACAGAACACATCCTATCCAGAATGACTGTGCTTAAAGCAATCGAGATCCTAAGTGTTTAAATGTGTCTCTTCCCTTAAGCAGACACATTACATTTAAAAATTGTCACAACAATCGAGCGTTCTTCTAAAACGTCATTCAAGTCAACATGGGATACACAGTCTGAGCGGGGTTCGAACCAAACGTCTTTCACTGCAACCTGAAACAATGATATTATATTGCAATATAATAATCTAGTATAATTCCACCAAAACGCTATGCTTCTATCTTAGGACCGCGCCCAGCCCCTCCCCCACATATTTTTTATAATAGAGAGGTGTCATAGAGATACATTGTATTTGGTGCCTTTGGATAAAATCTTTACGTTCCTGTGGTATATTCAATTGAAATTTACTGGGATTAATTTATACAAATTTATTTTAGCTCGATTGCGAAACAAGTTCTTATAACTTATATTAATCACTTTCGAGACCTCATTCCTGATGGAATCCATCGCCACGAGGGAGAGAGAAGAGGCAACGTGGAAATTAAGTGCCTTGCCTAAGGGCACAATTGTAACGGCTCCAGCGGGGTTCGAACTCCGGACCTTTCGCACCTGAAGCGAACGCGGGATTGTTTTGTATTTACAAGAGTAGTGTGGTGTATGTTGTGCAGCGGTCAATGACCCAAAAGAGCTCTAATTAACCCATTCAACACCACGTAACTCACATGGACTGGTCCATGATATTCATAAACCAATAAATGAATCAGAAAATCACATTTGGACAAGTTCATTTATCAAAATGGGTAATTATGTCTAAAAATAGTCATATCACTGGCAAAAAGTGCAGATCCTGATGAGACGGCTCGTCACGAGCCGGCTCATCTGGATCTACACTTTTTGTAAGCCTATTTAGAGGTCTGTGGTGTTGAAAGGGTTAAGGAGTTAGTGCTCCCCGAGGTAGAACAAACGAAATTGGTATATTATCATCAATTGGGGTCTTATGGACCAGAAGCAAGTTCTTGGCATGTTCAATTCGATGATTCAATGTTTGTTTCTTACTTTACTATATGGTATTGCTATTTTCAAAAGTAAAATGAAAAAAATTCAGGGTAGGGTAAATATTTTGAGAAATCAGGGCTCGACAAATCCACTCGTCCGCTCGTATTTACGAGTGACTTTTCGATCTGGACGAGTAGAAATTCCAAGTCGCTTGCCCAGTCGGACGAGTGAAAATTTCAGCTAAATATCGAATATAAATCGTAGGAACAAAATAAAATAATATCCGTTTTACTTTCTTCGGAATGATTACCAGGCGTGATCATGGGAAATCACCGAGGATATTTTAATGTGTTTATGCTGCCACATAATTGCATTTATTAATAAATTAAAGTGCAATTCTGACGATTTTTAATTTTCCTAAAATACATGGGACGAGTGATAGTCCAATCTGGACGAGTGGAACAGTGGCATCACTCGCCCAGTAGGACGAGTAAGAAATTAAAAATTTGTCGAGGCCTGGAAATGCATATTAATAACACCTATGTGTGATCCTTTGAAATTACAAGTGTTGTGTGGTGAGGTGTGGTGTTATGGTATAGCATAGCATATTGATAATTCTGATAAAATAGAATATATGTCACAAAACTAAATACAAATTTCTACTAACGCTACGATTTATGCCCAATTTATAACGCATGTGTGACAAACGTCACACATTCAGACGGATCTGTAGTCCAGTGGTAAAACGCTGGACTGGTAATCCAGGGATCGCAGGTTCGATTCCCCGTCTGACCCTAATAAAATTAACAGTCTTTCAGATGGGACGTTAAACTGAGGTCTCGTGTCGGTGCTGTACACCGTGCACGTAAAAGAACCAGAGCAGACTCTGGAATGGGTCTCTGTCTGTATCATTGCACCATCCTCCAAAAATCTAAAATTACTAATCTCTTCAGGAGGCGTCGCTCATGTGGGCAACCGGTAGCGACGATAAATAAACGTAAAAACACGACACATGGCCACATATCTAGGTCGCTATTATTTTCATAGATCGATATTCTTTGTCAAAAGAGACAAAAAATAATTCAATTATTTACAGCAACAAATGACAAAACTAGCAAATATAAATTAAGAATGAACGACCCATTTGCTTCAACATTTATTGACAATTCTTGTGCAACCGTCAGCGACGATAAATAAACGCAAAACACGCACTTCAGACATTTTCAAATATAACTCGTTTTGTTAGCTGACTGGGTATTTTAGCTCGATTGCGAAACAAGTTATTTCAACTTATATAAATCACTCTCGAGAACTCATTCCTGATGGAATCCATCACCACGAGGGAGAGAGAAGAGGCAACGTGGAATTTAAATGCCTTGCCTAAGGACACAATCGTAACGGCTCCAGCGGGGCTCGAACTCCGGACCTTTCGCACCTGAAGCGAACGCGCATCTACTGCGCTATCAAGACTTCCACACGCTTTCGTTCGTATATGGCTCCCTTCAAATATAGCTCCCAGTGATGTAAATAAATAGTTTTTAAAAAAATCACCAAACCGGCTATACATGTACACTTTATCAGTTTATAGTTCACTTTCACCACAGGAATTTGAAATTTTATCCATAAGCCACCAACGGTCTCGTACCTCTATCCTAGGACACCCCCCTCTATTCTTTTTTTAAAATACAGGGGGGTGTCCTAGGATAGAGGTACGAGACCGTTGGTGGCTTATGGATACAATTTCAAGTTCCTGTGCTTTCACATTATAAATTACTTATGATCACTGATCACCAACCCAGCAGACGACAGCTCTACAAACTGAGCTAGCCCAGCTCTACAAACTGAGCTAGCCGGGCCGATGTTCTACCCACGCCGGAATACACTACAGGACAAAGAGAGTTGATAACAATAAATATCGCCGGGGGTCAGTGGTAGTCATTCAGTTTTGGAAATTCGACTCGACAAGGCCACGTACATATCACATGTAGTGTCATTGAGCATGGTACATCACACATATTGCTTAGTACTGGTCAACCGCTTATGTTAAGATATACATACGTACCTGTCCACTTCAGGAAATACAGAGCTCTTATCTAAATTACAAATGGTGGTTTTCTGACAAGGGAAATAACTTAATGACATTTTTGTTTTTTTTAAACTTTCTTTATTTTACAACAATTGCGAAGCAAGTTTTAAGAACATATATTAACCACTCTCGTTGACGCGGATGAAAGCGTAAATGTGGTCATTCGATGTGGGAGGAAACCGGAGTACCCAGAGAAAACCCACCTGTCTGATCTGACGACCATCGTACCATCTCACATACTTCCAGGACCGAAGATCAAATCCGGGTTGCATTGGTGAGAAGCGAGTGCGCAACCACTGCGCTAATCGGACATTTGTTTCAGACGACAGCTCTACAAATGATACAGCTTTAATAATGGGCTGATGGCGTACTGCACATATTTGTTTGAGGGGTCACGGGCGTAATAGCTTGTATGTTCCATTTATGTCAAACCCATAAACATTTGTGGTGTCCATGGTCCAGTGGTAGAGCGTCGGATTTGGAATCAAATGGTCCCGTGTTCGATACTCAGTCAGGCCACGTATTTAGTGTCATTGACGAGGCGATATACTGACAGATCTGTAGTCCAGTGTTAACACGCTGGACTGGTAATCCAGGGATCGTAGGTTCGAGCCCCTGTCTGACCATAATAAAATTAAGTCTTTCAGATGGGACGTTAAACCGAGGTCTCGTGTCGGTGCTTTACACTGTACACGTAAAAGAACCAGAGGAGACTCTGGGATGGGTCTCTGTCTGTATCATTGCACTATCCTCCAAAATCTAAAATAACTAATCTCTTCAGGAGGCTTCACTCATATGGGCAACCGGTAGCGACGAAATAAACGTAAAACCACCACAGTGTCATTGAGCAGTCACATCACATTTCAACTGTCTAAATAGTGACATACTATTTACTGGAGGTCTTGATGTTTGATATATACAAGCAGGGGTGTAAGACGGATCTATTTAGAGATTACAGATTCATATTCAAGCTAATTTTCTGTTACACTTAACAAATGGCTATGCTCAATAGCTCTAATAGTCTTAAAAATGTTTATACTATGCGATTGAAATACAAAACATACCATAAATTCTTTAATACAAACTGTGAGAAAACACAACATTTCTCGCTGTCAGTCGGCAGGGTTCCATACTGTCAGTCGCCAGGGTCCCCAGACAGTGTCAGTCGCCAGAGTTCTCTGCTGTCAGTCGCCAGAGTTCTCCGCTGTCAGTCGCCAGGGTTCCGCGCTGTCAATCGCCAGGATTCCCCACTGTCAGTCGCAAGGGTTCCAAGCTGTCAGTTGCCAGGGTTACCGCTGTCAGTCGCCAGGGTTCCCCGATGTCAGTCGTCAGGGTTCTCCGATGTCAGTCGCCAGGGTTCCCCAATGTCAGTCTCCAGGGTTACCGCTGTCAGTCGCCAGGGTTCCCCGATGTCAGTCGCCAGGGTTCCCCGCTGTCAGTCGACAGGGTTCTCCGCTGTCAGTCACCAGGGTTCTCCACTGTCAGTCGCCAGGGTTCCCCGCTGTCAGTCGCCAGGGTTCCCCAATGTCAGTCTCCAGGGTTACCGCTGTCAGTCGCCAGGGTTCCCTGATGTCAGTCGCCAGGGTTCCCTGCTGTCAGTCGTCAGGGTTCTCCGCTGTCAGTCACCAGGGTTCCCCGCTGTCAGTCTCCAGGGTTCTCCGCTGTCAGTCGCCAGGGTTCCGCGCTGTCAATCGCCAGGATTCCCCACTGTCAGTCGCAAGGGTTCCAAGCTGTCAGTTGCCAGGGTTACCGCTGTCAGTCGCCAGGGTTCCCCGATGTCAGTCGTCAGGGTTCTCCGATGTCAGTCGCCAGGGTTCCCCAATGTCAGTCTCCAGGGTTACCGCTGTCAGTCGCCAGGGTTCCCCGATGTCAGTCGCCAGGGTTCCCCGCTGTCAGTCGTCAGGGTTCTCCGCTGTCAGTCACCAGGGTTCTCCACTGTCAGTCGCCAGGGTTCCCCGCTGTCAGTCTCCAGGGTTACCGCTGTCAGTTTCCAGGGTTCCCCGCTGTCAGTCGCCAGGGTTCCCTGATGTCAGTCGCCAGGGTTCCCTGCTGTCAGTCGTCAGGGTTCTCCACTGTCAGTCACCAGGGTTCCCCGCTGTCAGTCTCCAGGGTTACCGCTGTCAGTTGCCAGGGTTCCCCGCTGTCAGTCGCCAGGGTTCTCCGCTGTCAGTCGCCAGGGTTCTCTGATGTCAGTCGCCAGGGTTCTCCGTTGTCAGTCGCCAGGGTTCTCTGATGTCAGTCACCAGGGTTCTCCGCTGTCAGTCGCCAGGGTTCCCCACTGTCAGTCGTCAGGGTAACCCAATGGCGCCAAATGCGATTAAAAACAAATACTGGCACTAAATTTTGTGAATTGGCGAAATTATTTGGAGCAACTTTTTATCTTCTTTTTTTTGGGCACAACATGTTTTGTCCAAAATACATGGCTCCAAATCTTCAAATATATATCCGTGAACTGTATGGCTCTTAGTTGGCTCATTATTTTTCAAATTGGCTCCAGTTTTTTGCGACAAGAATTCAGAGAGAGGGAACAATGAACAGCTTAGCTGCTTAGCACGGTTGGCTGCTTAATAGAGGTTGGCTGCCTAATAGAGGTTGGTTGCTTAATAGAGGTTGGCTGCTTAATAGAGGTTGGCTGCTTCATAGAGGTTGGCTGCTTAATACAGGTTGGCTGCTTAATACAGGTTGGCTGCTTAATACAGGTTGGCTGCATAATAGAGTGCAAATTTATAATAAAACAACACATTTGGGAATATGGATACTGGCTGTTTAATACAGGTTGGCTGCATAATAGAGTGCAAATTTATAATAAAACAACACATTTGGGAATATGGATACTGGCTGTTTAATACAGGTTGGCTGCATAACAGAGTGCAAAGTTTAATGTATAATAAAACAACACATTTGGGAATATGGATACTGGCTGTTTAATACAGGTTGGCTGCATAATAGAGTGCAAAGTTTAATGTATAATAAAACAAAATATTTGGGAATATGGATACTGGCTGTTTAATACAGGTTGGCTGCATAACAGAGTGCAAAGTTTAATGTATAATAAAACAACACATTTGGGGATATGGAAACTGACAGGTTTGACTGTATACTGGAGTTGACCACTAACACAGGTTTGACTGTATATGTAGTTGACCACTAATGCAGGTTTGACTGTATATGTAGTTGACCACTAATGCAGGTTTGACTGTATATGTAGTTGACCACTAACACAGGTTTGACTGTATATGTAGTTGACCACTAACACAGGTTTGACTGTATATGTAGTTGACCACTAATGCAGGTTTGACTGTATATGTAGTTGACCACTAATGCAGGTTTGACTGTATATGGAGCTGACCACTAACACAGGTTTGACTGTATACATCACGGTATGTTGGTGAATCATCGCGTTTAATACGAAAAACATCTGTTAGTACACATAAGCCTGTAATGACCTTCACATCTGTGTGTCCTTGACCTGGAAGTACTGTCTCAACGGGGACAGGAGATGCTTTATCACCGGAACGCTCCAGGATTTACCGAGAAGCCGGCGTCTACGGTCGTGGGTCATGTATCCGACATCCGTGTAGTGAGTAGGGAACCCGAACAATCTGAAGAGAGGACCACATATATATATATATTACTAGTTCCCTGTGTTTGGATGTAGAGAGGACCACAGATATATATATTACTAGTTCCCTGAGTTTGGATGTAGAGAGGACCACAGATATATATATTACTAGTTTCCCGTGTTTGGATGTAGAGAGGACCACACATATATATATTACTAGTTTCCCGTGTTTGGATGTAGAGAGGACCACACATATATATATATTACTAGTTTCCTGTGTTCGGATGTAGAGAGGACCACACATATATATATTACTAGTTTCCTGTGTTCGGATGTAGAGGGGACCACACATATATATATTACTAGTTTCCTGTGTTCGGATGTAGAGAGGACCACACATATATATATTACTAGTTTCCCGTGTTTGGATGTAGAGAGGACCACACATATATATATTACTAGTTTCCTGTGTTCGGATGTAGAGAGAACCACACATATATATATTACTAGTTTCCCGTGTTTGGATGTAGAGAGGACCACACATATATATATTACTAGTTTCCTGTGTTCGGATGTAGAGAGGACCACACATATATATATTATTAGTTTCCTGTGTTCGGATGTAGAGAGGACCACACATATATATATTATTAGTTTCCTGTGTTCGGATGTAGAGAGGACCACACATATATATATTATTAGATTCCTGTGTTCGGATGTAGAGAGGACCACATATATATATATTACTAGTTCCCTGTGTTTGGATGTAGAGAGGACCACATATAACTATATATATTACTAGTTCCCTGTGTTTGGATGTAGAGGACCACATATATATATATATATATTACTAGTTCCCTGTGTTTGGATGTAGAGAGGAC
>CM026388.1:46166252-46251362 GCA_014843695.1 Archivesica marissinica | reverse complement strand
ATATATATATATATATATATTACTAGTTCCCTGTGTTTGGATGTAGAGAGGGCCACACACATATATATATATATATTACTAGTTCCCGTGTTTGGATGTAGAGAGGGCCACACATATATATATATATATTACTAGTTCCCTGTGTTCGGATGTAGAGAGGACCACATATATATATATTACTAGTTTCCTGTGTTTGGATGTAGAGAGGGCCATATATATATATTACTAGTTTCCCGTGTTTGGATGTAGAGAGGACCACATATATATATATTACTAGTTTCCTGTGTTTGGATGTAGAGAGGACCACATATATATATTACTAGTTCCCTGTGTTTGGATGTAGAGAGGACCACATATATATATATATATATTATTTTTTTTTATATATATATATATATATATATATATATATATATATATATATTACTAGTTCCCTGTGTTCGGATGTAGAGAGGACCACATATATATATATATATTACTAGTTTCCTGTGTTTGGATGTAGAGAGGACCACATATATTATTACTAGTTCCCTGTGTTTGGATGTAGAGAGGACCACACATATATATTACTAGTTCCCTGTGTTCGGATGTAGAGAGGACCACACATATATATATATTATATTATATATATATATATATATATATATATATATATATATTACTAGTTTCCTGTGTTCGGATGTAGAGAGGACCACATATATATATACTAGTTCCCTGTGTTTGGATGTAGAGAGGACCACACATATATATATATATTATATATATTACTAGTTTCCTGTGTTTGGATGTAGAGAGGACCACATATATATATTACTAGTTCCCTGTGTTTGGATGTAGAGAGGACCACATATATATATATTACTAGTTCCCTGTGTTTGGATGTAGAGAGGACCACAGATATATATATATTACTAGTTCCCTGTGTTTGGATGTAGAGAGGACCACACATATATATATATATATTACTAGTTCCCTGTGTTTGGATGTAGAGAGGACCACACATATATATATATATTACTAGTTCCCTGTGTTTGGATGTAGAGAGGACCACATATATATATATATTACTAGTTCCCTGTGTTTGGATGTAGAGAGGACCATATATATATATATTACTAGTTCCCGTGTTTGGATGTAGAGAGGACCACATATATATATATTACTAGTTCCCTGTGTTCGGATGTAGAGAGGACCACATATATATATATATATTACTAGTTCCCTGTGTTTGGATGTAGAGAGGACCACAGATATATATATTACTAGTTCCCTGTGTTTGGATGTAGAGAGGACCACAGATATATATTACTAGTTCCCTGTGTTTGGATGTAGAGAGGACCACAGATATATATTACTAGTTCCCTGTGTTTGGATGTAGAGAGGACCACATATATATATATTACTAGTTCCCTGTGTTCGGACCACATATATATATATATATTACTAGTTCCCTGTGTTCGGATGTAGAGAGGACCACATATATATATATTTATTACTATTCCTTGTGTTCGGATGTAGAGAGGACCACATATATATATATATTACTAGTTCCCTGTGTTCGGATGTAGAGAGGACACATATATATATATTATTACTAGTTCCCTGTGTTCGGATGTAGAGAGGACCACATATATATATATATATATTTTTACTAGTTCCCTGTGTTTGGATGTAGAGAGGACCACATATATATATATATATATTACTAGTTCCCTGTGTTTGGATGTAGAGAGGACCACATATATATATATACTAGTTCCCTGTGTTTGGATGTAGAGAGGACCACATATATATATTATATATTACTAGTTCCCGTGTTTGGATGTAGAGAGGACCACATATATATATATATATTACTAGTTCCCGTGTTCGGATGTAGAGAGGGCCACACATATATATATATATATATTACTAGTTCCCGTGTTCGGATGTAGAGAGGGCCACACATATATATATATATATATTACTAGTTCCCTGTGTTCGGATGTAGAGAGGACCACACATATATATATTACTAGTTTCCCGTGTTTGGATGTAGAGAGGACCACACATATATATATTACTAGTTTCCTGTGTTCGGATGTAGAGAGGACCACACATATATATATTATTAGTTTCCTGTGTTCGGATGTAGAGAGGACCACACATATATATATTATTAGTTTCCTGTGTTCGGATGTAGAGAGGACCACACATATATATATTATTAGATTCCTGTGTTCGGATGTAGAGAGGACCACATATATATATATTACTAGTTCCCTGTGTTTGGATGTAGAGAGGACCACATATAACTATATATATTACTAGTTCCCTGTGTTTGGATGTAGAGGACCACATATATATATATATATATTACTAGTTCCCTGTGTTTGGATGTAGAGAGGACCACACATATATATATATATTACTAGTTTCCCGTGTTTGGATGTAGAGAGGACCACATATATATATTACTAGTTTCCGTGTTTGGATGTAGAGAGGACCACATATATATATATTACTAGTTCCCTGTGTTTGGATGTAGAGAGGACCACATATATATATTACTAGTTTCCCGTGTTTGGATGTAGAGAGGACCAAATATATATATTACTAGTTCCCGTGTTCGGATGTAGAGAGGACCACATATATATATTACTAGTTCCCCGTGTTTGGATGTAGAGAGGACCACATATATATATTACTATTTCCCGTGTTCGGATGTAGAGAGGGCCACATATATATTACTAGTTTCCCGTGTTTGGATGTAGAGAGGGCCACATATATATATTACTAGTTTCCTGTGTTTGGATGTAGAGAGGGCCACATATATATTTACTAGTTTCCTGTGTTCGGATGTAGAGAGGGCCACATATATAATATATTACTAGTTTCCCGTGTTTGGATGTAGAGAGGGCCACAGATATATATATTACTATTTCCCGTGTTCGGATGTAGAGAGGCCACATATATATATTACTAGTTTCCCGTGTTCGGATGTAGAGAGGGCCACATATATATATTACTAGTTTCCCGTGTTCGGATGTAGAGAGGGCCACAGATATATATTACTAGTTTCCCGTGTTCGGATGTAGAGAGGGCCACATATATATATTACTAGTTTCCCGTGTTCGGATGTAGAGAGGGCCACAGATATATATTACTAGTTTCCCGTGTTCGGATGTAGAGAGGCCACAGATATATATTACTAGTTTCCCGTGTTCGGATGTAGAGAGGGCCACATATATATATTACTAGTTTCCCGTGTTCGGATGTAGAGAGGGCCACAGATATATATTACTAGTTTCCCGTGTTCGGATGTAGAGAGGGCCACAGATATATATTACTAGTTTCCCGTGTTCGGATGTAGATAGGGCCACAGATATATTACTAGTTTCCCGTGTTCGGATGTAGAGAGGGCCACAGATATATATTACTAGTTTCCCGTGTTCGGATGTAGATAGGGCCACAGATATATATTACTAGTTTCCCGTGTTCGGATGTAGAGAGGGCCACATATATATATTACTAGTTTCCCTGTGTTCGGATGTAGAGAGGACCACATATATATATTACTAGTTTCCCTGTGTTCGGATGTAGAGAGGGCCACATATATATATTACTAGTTTCCATGTGTTTGGATGTAGAGAGGGCCACATATATATATTACTAGTTTCCCTGTGTTTGGATGTAGAGAGGACCACATATATATATTACTAGTTTCCCTGTGTTCGGATGTAGAGAGGGCCACATATATATATTACTAGTTTCCATGTGTTGGATGTAGAGAGGACCACAGATATATATTACTAGTTTCCCGTGTTCGGATGTAGAGAGGGCCACATATATATATTACTAGTTCCCTGTGTTCGGATGTAGAGAGGGCCACATATATATATTACTAGTTCCCTGTGTTCGGATGTAGAGAGGACCACAGATATATATTACTAGTTTCCCGTGTTCGGATGTAGAGAGGGCCACATATATATATTACTAGTTTCCCTGTGTTCGGATGTAGAGAGGACCACAGATATATATTACTAGTTTCCCGTGTTCGGATGTAGAGAGGGCCACATATATATATTACTAGTTTCCCTGTGTTCGGATGTAGAGAGGACCACATATATATATTACTAGTTTCCCTGTGTTCGGATGTAGAGAGGGCCACATATATATATTACTAGTTTCCCTGTGTTCGGATGTAGAGAGGACCACATATATATATTACTAGTTTCCCTGTGTTCGGATGTAGAGAGGGCCACATATATATATTACTAGTTTCCATGTGTTTGGATGTAGAGAGGGCCACATATATATATTACTAGTTTCCCTGTGTTTGGATGTAGAGAGGACCACATATATATATTACTAGTTTCCCTGTGTTCGGATGTAGAGAGGGCCACATATATATATTACTAGTTTCCCTGTGTTTGGATGTAGAGAGGACCACATATATATATTACTAGTTTCCCTGTGTTTGGATGTAGAGAGGACCACATATATATATTACTAGTTTCCCTGTGTTCGGATGTAGAGAGGGCCACACATATATATATATATATATACGATTATTAATTTAAACATAATTTATTTCAGCATTTTTACATGTAATCAAGAAATGATCAATTGACATATAATTTAACAGCAGTAGACTGAAACGGATTAGAACAAAAGAAAACTTATATACATTGTAGTTCTTAGTTTGTACAAATTCATTTTAGCTCGATTGCGAAACAAGTTCTTATATTAATCACTCTTGAGACCCCATTCCTGATGAAATCCATCGCCACGAGGGAGAAAGAGAAGAGGCAACGTGGAATTAAAATGCCTTGCCTAAGGGCACAATCGTAATGGCTCCAGTGGGGCTCGAACTCCGGGCTTTTCGCACCAGAACCACGGCACTATCCACAAATATAGATCTTCTCCCTATCAATAGGCTGGAGAAATTATTAAGATGATTGAGTTACATAACCTGATTATCGAGATTTTTGGGTCAACATTTACAGTGTCATGTTTACCTTTCTATTTCCTGCACCCAGATATGATCCTCAACTCCATTCATACTGACCAGAGCGTTGTTCAAACCATTAGTTATTGTTAACGAGTTACTAGATGTGGTGATGGTTCTTGTGTGAGGTACCTGCAAACAAAATGTACCATCTTACGTGAACGATTCTTTGGAAGGTAATGATGGTCTAGAGATAAAACTGAGTGCCGAGCCTAAAATCTTACTATTATATGTTACTTTCTTGTAACAGATACAAATGGGCAACCAGTCTAAATCCTTACAATAGTTTTCATGTAACAGATATAAATGAGCAACCAGTCTAAATCCTTACACCAGCTTTCCTGTAACAGTTAGAAATGGGCGACCAGTCTAAATCCTTACACCAGCTTTCCTGTAACAGTTCTAAATGAGCAACCAGTCTAACTACTTACACCAGCTTTCCTGTAACAGTTCTAAATGAGCAACCAGTCTAAATCCTTACACCAGCTTTCCTGTAACAGTTCTAAATGAGCAACCAGTCTAAATCCTTACACCAGCTTTCCTGTAACAGTTCTAAATGAGCAACCAGTCTAAATCCTTACACTAGCTTTCCTGCTACAGTTCTAAATGAGCAACCAGTCTAAATCCTTACAATAGCTTTCCTGTAACAGATATAAGTGAGCAACCAGTCTAAATCCTTACAATAGCTTTCCTGCTACAGTTCTAAATGAGCAACCAGTCTAAATCCTTACACCAGCTTTCCTGTAACAGTTCTAAATGAGCAACCAGTCTAAATCCTTACACCAGCTTTCCTGTAACAGTTCTAAATGAGCAACCAGTCTAAATCCTTACACTAGCTTTCCTGCTACAGTTCTAAATGAGCAACCAGTCTAAATCCTTACACCAGCTTTCCTGTAACAGTTAGAAATGAGCAACCAGTCTAAATCCTTACAATAGCTTTCATGTAACAGTTAGAAATGGGCAACCAGTCTAAATCCTTACACCAGCTTTCCTGTAACAGTTCTAAATGAGCAACCAGTCTAAATCCTTACACCAGCTTTCCTGTAACAGTTAGAAATGAGCAACCAGTCTAAATCCTTACAATAGCTTTCATGTAACAGTTAGAAATGGGCAACCAGTCTAAATCCTTACACCAGCTTTCCTGTAACAGTTCTAAATGAGCAACCAGTCTAAATCCTTACACCAGCTTTCCTGTAACAGTTAGAAATGAGCAACCAGTCTAAATCCTTACAATAGCTTTCATGTAACAGTTAGAAATGGGCAACCAGTCTAAATCCTTACACCAGCTTTCCTGTAACAGTTCTAAATGAGCAACCAGTCTAAATCCTTACACCAGCTTTCCTGTAACAGTTAGAAATGAGCAACCAGTCTAAATCCTTACAATAGCTTTCATGTAACAGTTAGAAATGGGCAACCAGTCTAAATCCTTACACCAGCTTTCCTGTAACAGTTACAAATGAGCAACCAGTCTAACTCCTTACAATAGTTTTCATGTAACAGTTCTATATGTACAACCAGTCTAAATCCTTACACCAGATTTCCTGTAAGAGTTAGAAATGAGCAACCAGTCTAAATCCTTACACCAGCTTTCCTGTAAGAGTTAGAAATGAGCAACCAGTCTAAATCCTTACACTAGCTTTCCTGTAACAGTTCTAAATGAGCAACCAGTCTAAGTCCTTACAATAGCTTTCCTGTAACAGTTCTAAATGAGCAACCAGTCTAAATCCTTACACCAGCTTTCCTGTAACAGTTCTAAATGAGCAACCAGTCTAAATCCTTACACCAGCTTTCCTGTAACAGTTCTAAATGAGCAACCAGTCTAACTACTTACACCAGCTTTCCTGTAACAGTTCTAAGTGAGCAACCAGTCTAAATCCTTACACCAGCTTTCCTGTAACAGTTCTAAATGAGCAACCAGTCTAAATCCTTACACTAGCTTTCCTGCTACAGTTCTAAATGAGCAACCAGTCTAAATCCTTACAATAGCTTTCCTGTAACAGATAGAAGTGAGCAACCAGTCTAAATCCTTACAATAGCTTTCCTGCTACAGTTCTAAATGAGCAACCAGTCTAAATCCTTACACCAGCTTTCCTGTAACAGTTCTAAATGAGCAACCAGTCTAAATCCTTACACCAGCTTTCCTGTAACAGTTCTAAATGAGCAACCAGTCTAACTACTTACACCAGCTTTCCTTTAACAGTTCTAAGTGAGCAACCAGTCTAAATCCTTACACCAGCTTTCCTGTAACAGTTCTAAATGAGCAACCAGTCTAAATCCTTACACTAGCTTTCCTGCTACAGTTCTAAATGAGCAACCAGTCTAAATCCTTACAATAGCTTTCCTGTAACAGATAGAAGTGAGCAACCAGTCTAAATCCTTACAATAGCTTTCCTGCTACAGTTCTAAATGAGCAACCAGTCTAAATCCTTACACTAGCTTTCCTGTAACAGTTAGAAATGAGCAACCAGTCTAAATCCTTACAATAGCTTTCCTGCTACAGTTCTAAATGAGCAACCAGTCTAAATTCTTACAATAGCTTTCCTGTAACAGTTCTAAATGAGCAACCAGTCTAAATCCTTACAATAGCTTTCCTGTAACAGTTCTAAATGAGCAACCAGTCTAAATCCTTACACCAGCTTTCCTGTAAGAGTTAGAAATGAGCAACCAGTCTAAATCCTTACACTAGCTTTCCTGTAAGAGTTAGAAATGAGCAACCAGTCTAAATCCTTACACTAGCTTTCATGTAAGAGTTAGAAATGAGCGACCAGTCTAAATTCCTTACCCTACTTGTCCTGTTAACACTAGAAATAAGTGCACAGTCTATATTCTTACCCTAAATTTCAATCTACCACTAGAAATAAGTGCAGTCTATATTCTTACCCTAAATTTCAATCTACCACTAGAAATAAGTGCACAGTCTATATTCTTACCCTAGCCTTTCTGTTACAGTTAGAAATGAGTGCCCAGTCTATATTCTTACCCTAGCCTTTCTGTTACAGTTAGAAATGAGTGCCCAGTCTATATTCTTACCCTAGCCTTTCTGTTACAGTTAGAAATGAGTGCCCAGTCTATATTCTTACCCTAGCCTTTCTGTTACAGTTAGAAATAAGTGCACAGTCTATATTCTTACCCTAGCCTTTCTGTTACAGTTAGAAATGAGTGCACAGTCTATATTCTTACCCTAGCCTTTCTGTTACAGTTAGAAATGAGTGCCCAGTCTATATTCTTACCCTAGCCTTTCTGTTACAGTTAGAAATGAGTGCCCAGTCTATATTCTTACCCTAGCCTTTCTGTTACAGTTAGAAATGAGTGCCCATTTTTTTAGCCTTTCTGTACAGTTTTTGTCTATATTCTTACCCTAGCCTTTCTGTTACAGTTAGAAATAAGTGCACAGTCTATATTCTTACCCTAGCCTTTCTGTTACAGTTAGAAATGAGTGCACAGTCTATATTCTTACCCTAGCCTTTCTGTTACAGTTAGAAATGAGTGCACAGTCTATATTCTTACCCTAGCCTTTCTGTTACAGTTAGAAATGAGTGCCCAGTCTAGATCTTTCTTCTCTTTCTCCAGCTGTCGACAGTACTGCGCAGTACTGTACATTCCAGGAATATTACCCCAGAAGTTTCTTGCTCGTTTCTGCCCAGTGAAATGCTTAGCATCCCATACAGCAGGCTCCATCTGAAGCAGACCTTTTATTTTTATTATTTAAGTTTATTTACGAGGGAGAGAGAAGAGGCAAAGTGGAATTTAAATGCCTTGCCTAAGGGCACAATTGTAACCTCGAACTCCGGTATGTATTAAATAACACAATATAAGGACGCAATGATGCGCTTTCTAACTTCTCCCAAAAATTATTACCTGGAATGAGTCCAGAATATATGAACACTTCTTTCCTTTTTCAAATTTTATTTCCTGATCAATATACATATTAATAATTATACATATGTCCATGGCAAAATCAGTCTTAAGTCTTAAAAAATAAATAATGAGTTAACAATACCATCATATAGGTCTAAGTATAAGCTTTCTAGTGATATAAGTATCATTCGTGTAGCTTGTTCCAGTCCAAAGTTATGACCATTTGAATAATGGACTTCGCGCGATTAATATTCCGAGAAAACGGCTGTCAAAGATTTGCAGAAATTCTGACTTATTTTAACAAAATTTGGAGACCCAGTGAAATAATACATATTAATAATTATACATACGTGTATTCAAAACATGTACATGTAATGAAAAGAAAACAACAATATATCAATTTGACAAGTGCTAATATCCAACAGTATTAACACAAACCATGCATGATATTTCCCTGGTATACACAATCATGTTAAATTGTGTAATAACCAGATGTATATTGAAAGGAAAGTTTGGATGGTTTTGAACGAAAGATATAAGAGTAGCAAAGGAAAGTAAGAAATATCAGTGAATACTTCTTTTTTTAAAAATATATTCCTTTTATTTTCATTTAATTATACATATAAACACACAAAACAAACAAAAACATACACTGATTATACATAGTTTGGGATACATACCGTCTCCGTGGCCTAGTGGATAAGGCATCCGCCTACGGAGCGGGAGGTCGAAAGTTCGAATCTCATCAGGGGTTCGTTCTGATATGGCCGGTTGGTGAGCCGCCAGCTAGTTAAATAATGGTTACCGATTGCCTACCAGCCTGGCATACAAGAATAGGATTCGGGAAGTACTGATGTTCATGAAAAAGAGGTGTCTCATAAGTCAGAAATGGCTGGCCCTTTAAATAGGGATGACACTATAATAAACAAACACTTTAATTAACCATTGTAAATAATTGCTTTATTCGTTTAAGGTGACTATGCTATTGTATTAATGTACATTTGTTGTAATATTGTAATTATAAACTGAATGCACATGTCACTATAATAAACATTTTCTTATCTTATCTTATCTTATCATACATGTTTATACAGTATGCTTTACAAATGTGTTCATAAATATATAATTACGTGCGAGAAAGAGTTTGGAGGGAGAGTGAAAAAGGTGAACCTGAGAGAATGAGAGGAATAGAGAGACATTGAAGACAGAGTGAATGAGTTAGAGAGAGGAATAGAGATACATTGAAGACAGAGTGAATGAGTTAGAGAGAGGAATAGAGAGACATTGAAGACAGAGCGAATGAGTTAGAGAGAGGAATAGAGAGACATTGAAGACGGAGTGAATGAGTTAGAGAGAGGAATAGAGAGACATTGAAGATGGAGCGAATGAGTTAGAGAGAGGAATAGAGAGACATTGAAGACGGAGCGAATGAGTTAGAGAGAGGAATAGAGAGACATTGAAGACGGAGCAAATGAGTTAGAGAGAGGAATAGAGAGACATTGAAGACGGAGTGAATGAGTTAGAGAGAGGAATAGAGAGACATTGAAGATGGAGCGAATGAGTTAGAGAGAGGAATAGAGAGACATTGAAGACGGAGCAAATGAGTTAGAGAGAGGAATAGAGAGACATTGAAGACGGAGCAAATGAGTTAGAGAGAGGAATAGAGAGACATTGAAGACAGAGTGAATGAGTTAGAGAGAGGAATAGAGAGACATTGAAGATGGAGCGAATGAGTTAGAGAGAGGAATAGAGAGACATTGAAGACAGAGTGAATGAGTTAGAGAGAGGAATAGAGAGACATTGAAGACAGAGTGAATGAGTTAGAGAGAGGAATAGAGAGACATTGAAGACGGAGCGAATGAGTTAGAGAGAGGAATAGAGAGACATTGAAGACAGAGTGAATGAGTTAGAGAGAGGAATAGAGAGACATTGAAGACAGAGTGAATGAGTTAGAGAGAGGAATAGAGAGACATTGAAGACGGAGCGAATGAGTGAGAGAGATAGCTGTGACTTCAGGTAACCAACATATGATACAGTGAGAGGGATAGCTGTGACTTCAGGTAACCATATGATACAGTGAGAGGGATAGCTGTGACTTCAGGTAACCATATGATACAGTGAGAGAGATAGCTGTGACTTCAGGTAACCATATGATACAGTGAGAGGGATAGCTGTGACTTCAGGTAACCATATGATACAGTGAGAAAGATAGCTGTGACTTCCGGTAACCATATGATACAGTGAGAGGGATAGCTGTGACTTCAGGTAACCATATGATACAGTGATAGGGATAGCTGTGACTTCAGGTAACCATATGATACAGTGATATAGATAGCTGTGACTTCAGGTAACCATATGATACAGTGATATAGATAGCTGTGACTTCAGGTAACCATATGATACAGTGAGAGGGATAGCTGTGACTTCAGGTAACCATATGATACAGTGAGAGGGATAGCTGTGACTTCAGGTAACCATATGATACAGTGAGAGAGATAGCTGTGACTTCAGGTAACCATATGATACAGTGATAGGGATAGCTGTGACTTCAGGTAACCATATGATACAGTGATATAGATCAAGACCAATCCATGTTACATAACAATGCAAAATGCTACCATTTTCTATTGTGCACAGTAATTTAGTTTCTCATAATGGCTAGGCTTGTGTGTGTGTGTTTTACGTTTATTTATCATCGCTACTGGTTGCCCATATGAGCGACACCTCCTGAAGAGATTAGTTATTTTAGATTTTTGGAGGATAGTGCAATGATACAGACAGAGACCCATTCCAGAGTCTCCTCTGGTTCTTTTACGTGCACGATGTAAAGCACCGACACGAGACCTCAGTTTAACGTCCCATCTGAAAGACTGTTAATTTTATTAGGGTCAGATGGGGAAATCGAACCTGCGATCCCTGGATTACCAGTCCAGCGTGTTACCACTGGACTACAGATCCATCTGTATGGCTAGGCTTTTTTCTATTTCTCTTTTAAATAGTGTATAGGCTGTTCAACCCCGGAAACACTACTGCTCATTTTACATTTGAATATATAGTGTTTACCCAAGATAATAATAATAAAATTAATAGGGATGGCAACGAATGGTGATTGTGATATTCGAATATTCGGATGATCTTCCGAACGAATATTCGAATATTCGCAAACTTTCGATTTCCAGTCAGTCAGTCAATCATCCTCTTTTGTTATTTGGAGCCAAATCGAGATGACATTTCGCACCTTCGGGCACGCATTGGGTCATTCTTTGTTTTCGAAACTTAATTGATTGAAATTTAAACAAACATATATATATCCTTTTAAGTTATGATTTAACTGCAATTGATTAAAATTTGATTTGAATTTTTTTTTTAATATTCTAATATGGTTTTAATATTCGAATATTCGGACGTTCGAAAGAATATTCGAATATTCGAACATTCGTTGCCATCCCTAAAAATTAATAAGCTCGTCTTACCTCAAGCATGTTACAGATAACTTGCTTGTACTCAGTAAGCATGGATCCAGTGTTTTCCAGCAGCCAGAAGACATGGTTACTTCCCTTGCATATTGCTTCCACGTTTTTCAGTATATCTACAAATTTCAACACTAACATTCCTGTGCCATCTGAAATATACAATTAACATCACATAAGGGCAATAACTTTTCTTTCGTTATGGGAAGTAACATTGCAATAATGAAACAACGAGTTATTGCCCTTATGTAATGCAGGACAACACTGCACAATGGTCATCTTAATTTGTTTTGTTTTCAGTTTGATGGCATTCCACAAGGGCAATAACTCTTGTTTCTCTATTACAATGTGGTTCAGACTTGCAGGACAACATCACACAATAGTCATCTTAATTAAATTTTGTTTTCAGTTTGATGGCATTCCATAAGGGCAATAACTCTTGTTTTACTATTGCAATGTGGTTCATCAGTCATGGTACATAGTTATGGGGGCAAATTTGTTGAACTTTGTAATCGACTAAAGGGCCATAACTCTGGTAACACTGACCCAATGCGGACAAAAGTTATACGTGCACATGTGAACTCTGATGATACACACACAGATGGATCTGTAGTCCAGTGGTAACACGCTGGACTGGTAATCCAGGGATCGCAGGTTCGATCCCCCGTCTGACCATAATAAAATTAACAGTCTTTCAGATGGGACGGTAAGACGAGATCTCGTGTCGGTGCTTTACACCGTGCACATAAAAGAACCAGAGGAGACTCTGGAATGGGTCTCTGTCTGTATCATGCACTAGCCTCCAAAATGACTAATCTCTTCAGGAGGCGTCGCTCATATGGGCAATCGGTAGCGACAATAAATAAAAGTAAAACACACATGATACACATGTGTTCTGCAGAGAAGATATCCTACTATAGTCCGATTTCATTATTTATATGCGTCAAACATCAAACAATATCATTTCTCAAAAAACGTCAACATTATTGCTTTGAGACTTTGCATACACATCCGAGGACTAGTTATCTACACCCACAGTAGTCCCCCATCACATGAGTGACATTGAACTTGAAATTGTGGGAAAAAGGAGTAGGAATTCAGAGACTTTAAACCAAGATCTCGTGTCGGTGCTTTACACCGTGCACGTAAAAGAACCAGAGGAGACTCTGGAATGGGTCTCTGTCTGTATCATTGCACTGTCCTCCAAAAATCTAAAATGACTAATCTCTTCAGGAAGCGTCGCTCATATGGGCAACCGGTAGCGACGATAAATAAACGTAAAGCACACTTGATGATTTGGAGAGCATAGAATGCAGGATATGAATGATAAGTTTGGCTAATGAGTGACTTACTGAATCCTTTCCTGGCTGGGTTAACAATAGATAAGTCATTGCACGGGGGCCCTCCCAATACCAGATCTATGGGACACAACTTCTTAAGCTGAAAATAGAAACCATGGCAATTGCTTGTCTGACATCATTTACATAATATCACATAACCATTCATTTCAGGTCTACAGTCAAACCTGTGTTAGCGGTCACCTCCATTAAGCAGCCAACCTGTATTAAGCAGCCAGTTTCAAGATTCCCAATATGTTGTTTTACTATACATTTGACCTCTATTAAGCAGTCACCTGTGCTAAGCAGCCACTTTCTCCGACTCCCTTGGCTGGCTGCTTAAGACAGGTTTGACTGTAGATCAAATTCGCGATTTAGGCCAATTAGTTAGTTTAAACATATTTTAATTCCCAATATAATACATACTGAACAATGCATACATCACACATAATCAAAATACAGAAAAAGGATTAGAATGAAAGACAGAGTCTTATATATTTATTCTCCTCAAAATGTTGACCAATTGTGTGGCGTCCGTGGTCCAGTGGTAGAGCGTCGGATTTGGAATCGAACGGTCCCGGTTCGATACTCGGAAAGGCCACGTATGTAGTGTCATTGAGCAAGGCACCTCACACACATTGCTTAGAACTGGTTAATCGCTTAGGTCGGCTAAGCATGCCCAGGAAAACATGTCTAGGTCCCCCGAGAGGGGTTTGACATTAATGGTCTAGTTGCATACCATATAGTTGTACACAGATTCAATGCATACTCTCCCAGACATCGATGTGTACTGCATCTCCCAGCCTTTATGCAACAATATGTTATAATCAAGTGTCATGCATCGCCAAGCGATACCAGGCTATGAGGACATATAAACATCAGTTGTATTAAAGTTCCATTTATCACCAAACTATACCGGGCTATCAGGGCATATATACCTCTGTTGTATTCAAGTTGCATGCATCACCGATCTGTACAAGACTGCATCACTGATCTGTACAAGACTATCAGGGCATAGATACCTCTGTTGTATTCAAGTTCCATGCATCAACGATTTGCACCAGGCTATCAGGACATATATACCTCTGTTGTATTCAAGAACCATGCATCACCGATCTGTACAAGACTATCAGGATATATATACCTCTGTTGTATTCAAGTTCCATGCATCGCCGATCTGCACCAGACTATCAGGACATAGATACCTCTGTTGTGTTCAAGTTCCATGCATCACCGATCTTTACAAGACTATCAGGATATATATACCTCTGTTGTATTCAAGTGCCATGCATCACCGATTTGTGCCGGTCTATGATGATAGTTGGCTATGAGCAGGGCATCAGGGTTCACCTCGGAAGCATAATAAACATCCACTACCAAACCGAGTTCATCCAGGGATAATTTACCTGCAATGCGTAATGATTTATTAGCCACAGAAGCATAATATAACAGTAAATTAAAGTGGAGGTCATGATAGCGCAGTGGTAGCTCAATTGCTTCAGATGCAAAAGGCCAGGAGTTAGAGTCCAGCTGTAGCCGTTACGATTGGGCACTTATCTGGTGGCGATTCTGCGATATCCATGGCTGCTGCTTTAACACCGGTTTGACCGCAACATCGAATAGAAAACAACACTAACAACAAAGGGATTCCAACTAATTACGGTGATTACGTTGTGTGCGTTAATAATATGATTTGAATACTCAGCCTGGCCATAGATTAGGCTACAAGCATGTATAGAGTGAGTACAGGAGTCACGCTGTACCATCCCACATCTCATATTCGTTGATGTATAATATTATTTGCATGCTCAGCCTGCCTGGCCTGCTCGCCCATATGGTTCGCCGGCGGCGAGGGTAAATAAGCTCAATCATCATCATCAGCCTGGCCATAGATTAGGCTACAAGTACCAAAATGTATAGGGTCAGTACAGGAGTCACACTGTACCATCCCACATCTCATATTCGTTGATGTATAATATTATTTGCATGCTCAGCCCGGCCATAGATTAGGCTACAAGCACCAAAATGTATAGAGTCAGTACAGGAGTCACGCTGTACCATCCCACATCTCATATTCGTTGATGTATAATATTATTTGCATACTCAGCCCGGTCATAGATTAGGCTACAAGCACCAAAATGTATAGAGTCAGTACAGGAGTCACGCTGTACCATCCCACATCTCATATTCGTTGATGTATAATATTATTTGCATGCTCAGCCTGCCTGGCCTGCTCGCCCATATGGTTCGCCGGCGGCGAGGGTAAATAAGCTCAATCATCATCTTCATCAGCCTGGCCATAGATTAGGCTACAAGTACCAAAATGTATAGGGTCAGTACAGGAGTCACGCTGTACCATCCCACATCTCATATTCGTTGATGTATAATATTATTTGCATGCTCAGCCTGTGCCATAGATTAGGCTACAAGCATGTATAGAGTGAGTACAGGAGTCACGCTGTACTAACACAAATGAAAACATAACCGATTGATTATGAATAAATTATGTAGCAACAGCATGTATATATAGCAGACAATAAGAGCGTCAAAATAGCATCACCACAACTTCTTCATTACCATCAAACATTTGTTCCCCATTCATACGCACAAATACTTCTATGTTATCATAAACCATGTCTTCTCACAATGCATGTACAGTCAAACCTGTGTTAGTGGTCATCTCTATTAAGCAGCCAACCTGTATTAAGCAGCCAGTTCCATGATTCCCAATATGTTATTTTATTATACATTTGACCTGTATTAAGAAGCCAACCTGTATTAAGCAGTCAGTTCCCAGAGTCCCAATATGTTGTTTTATTATACATTCGAACTCCATTAAGCAGCCAACCTGTATTAAGCAGTCAGTTCCCAGAATCCCAATATGTTGTTTTATTATACATTTGACCTCTATTAAGCAGCCACCTGTGCTAAGCAGCCACTTTCTGTGATTCCCTTGGCTGGCTGCTTAACACAGTTTTAATTGTATATCATTCTTTATCAGTCAATAAAAAAGCGACAATGCCTTTCATAACGCAACACATGCTAACCCTTAACCCTTTCCTTCATAGAGATTTAGGTTAATATACTATTATATCTCCATACAAACGACAGCCATTTAGCTATCATGCAGTGGATAAGTAGTCGCCATATCTATCCCACCTCCATAGATATTACTGAGACTACATGAGATTCTGGCCTTTATTATGAACATTGGTTTGGCTACTACATTGTCAATGTATGTCGTATTGGTAATGGCGTCAATAGGTGCTTCTATGAGGGAACAGGTTAACCTGCCGAATATATTGGGCGGAATGTACACACAATCAGATCAGCTGTGGCGTACCAAATGATTTAGCTCCACTATCTGAATAGCAAACAGCATAGAGCCTGATCAGACGGCACATGCTGTGCTGTCGGATCTGGCTATATGCTGTTTGCAAAAGCAACTTTACTTGTGATTAGTGGGTTACGGGTTGATTTTATTCCTTTATACAAATTTATTTTAGCTCGATTGCGAAACAAGTTATTTCAACTTATATAAATCACTCTCGAGACCTCATTCCTTATGGAATCCATCGCCACGAGGGAGAGAGAAGAGGCAACGTGGAATTTAAATGCCTTGCCTAAGGGCACAATCGTAATGGCTCCAGTGGGGCTCGAACTCCGGACCTTTCGCACCTGAAGTGAAAGCGCATCCACGGCGCTATCACGACTTCCACAAGTTATTTTATTTTATTCCTTAAGAAATAACGGTAAGCTTACCGGTACCAATGCCATCAAACAGAGACAAAACACGTAGCTTTCTTCTGCAAGCTGTTTTCATGTAGCGTAGGTCATCACACTTGATAGGAAGAAATAAATTTAACAATGAATGATCTCGATACAAAGTTTAATCAAAATTTACATTATTGTTTCAGATGCCGTAAGAAGCTAGCCTGGTTTCACGTCTTTTGGTTTTTTAACTTCTGGCAAAATGACATTATCAGAAACTAAATATTGCCCAATTAATGGTCTCGTTAAAATATAATTATATGACTGACCACTCAAAATATATCAACGCCATTTAAGGAAGCGATCACACGCTTTCTCACTTCTCCCAAAATTTCTGACCTAGAATGAACCCTGTCAACGCCTGTTCCGAGGCTAATAAAAAGCCACAGTGACAAGACAACATACACTGGATAACTGATATGTTTGTTTGTTTTTGGGGTTTAAATTTGATCTGACACAGACTCTCCAGTTGTTAGTGGTGGAGAAAGACCCTGGATGTCCCTCATCCTACTGCCCGGATCTGTAGTCCAGTGGTAACACGCTGGACTGGTAATCCAGGGATCGCAGGTTTGATCCCCCGTCTGACCATAATAAAAACAGTCTTTCATATGGGTCGTTAAACTGAGGTCTCGTGTCGGTGCTTTACACCGTGCACGTAAAAGAATCAGAGGAGACTCTGGAATGGGTCTTTGTCTGTATAATGCACTATCCTCCAAAAATCTAAAACGACTAATCTCTTCAGGAGGCGTCGCTCATATGGGCAACCGGTAACGACGATAAATAAATGCAACAAACTACCGCCCGGGTATAACAACGAATATTCCACAAGCCAGCTGGATAAGACCCCGGCCATCCACATAGCCTCCTCACATAAAAGAATTTGACATTCAATTCGAATCAACTGCAATGAGGGGCAAGTAATTTGAAAACAACAAGAATTGGACTTCCTGAAAATGACGAAACTTAATTGCTGAAATTGGTGTATTTTGTTCTTTGTCGGTACCTTAAATTTTGAATAGACCTCATTTTGTAGCAAATTCAAGGGCAAAAACTCTGAAGTTACTGAGAGAATTGACAAATTAGTATGGGATTCATATACCCACCCCAATATACTTTTATCGGGTAAAACTGTGTTTTCTTGTCGTATTTGCCTCGGTTTTACAAATTTTGAATGAAAATCTTATCCATGCCTTACCAAAGGAATGTGTCTAGACTGGAAGAACTTCACCAACAGCAGGGACCAGTCTACTTGTGGCAGCAGACGACCATGTGTCAGCGGAGAGTACTCCGAGCACAAGAAACATTTCCAGTGTAGCGTCTGCTCCATCAGCTTCACCGTTGCTGCGCTGGTATGTCTAGCAACACAGCTGAAACAATACGACTTGCCACACTGAAGGTCATCACAGACGTACAGACTTCCTCCTTCCCCGCACACACAGCAAAACATACAACAGCCGTCGTCGTCTATGGCATAAAACGAACTCTTCAGCACATTCTTACATTTCCGACAAATCTTTCCTTCAAATAAGGGATGATCATTGTTCAGGTCATACGTCGTATCACAAGCCAAGCATCTCTTATCCTCGGAAGCAATGCTTTCATCATCTCTGTTCTCGGTTACATCAAAAGCTTCTCTCATAGCTGCATCAATTGCTTTGTCTTCCTCAGGTTGGTTCTGCAATGCATGATCAGATTCAGTAATCAAAGAACAAAGATCTTAGTTTAAACTTTATTTATTTTACAACGATTGCGAAGCAAGTTCTAACAACTTACATTAATCACTCTCGTTGGCGCGGATGAAAGCATAAATGTGGTCATTCATGTGGGAGGAAACCGGAGTACCCGGAGAAAACCCACCTGTACGATCTGGCGACCACCGTACCATCTCACATACTTCCCGGTCCGAGGATCGAACCTGGGTTGCATTGGTGAGAAGCGAGCGCACTAACCACTGCGCTAATCGGACAGCCTAGAACAAAGATTTAAACATAGCTTGGCATTTTACTGTTGCTAAATCTGCAATAAAACATCGCTTAGCGAGTAGTGTCAAGTATGACGTTAGTGAGTAGTGTCAAGAATGACGTTATCCAGTAGTGTCAAACATGACGTTAGTGAGTAGTGTCAAACATGACGTTAGCGAGTAGTGTCAAGCATGATGTTAGCGAGTAGTGTCAAGCATGACGTTATCCAGTAGTGTCAAACATGATGTTAGCGAGTAGTGTCAAGCATGACGTTAGTGAGTAGTGTCAAACATGACGTTAGCGAGTAGTGTCAAGCATGACGTTAGTGAGTAGTGTCAAACATGACGTTAGTGAGTAGTGTCAAACATGACGTTAGCGAGTAGTGTCAAGTGTTAGTGAGTAGTGTCAAGCATGATGTTAGTGAGTAGCATCAAGCGTGATGTTAGCGAGTAGTGTCAAACATGACGTTAGCGAGTAGTGTCAAACATGACGTTAGCGAGTAGTGTCAAACATGATGTTAGTGAGTAGTGTCAAACATGACGTTAGTAAGTAGTGTCAAGCATGATGTTAGTGAGTGTCAAGCATGACGTTAGTGAGTAGTGTCAAGCATGACGTTAGTGAGTAGTGTCAAGTGTTAGTGAGTAGTGTCAAGCATGACGTTAGTGAGTAGTGTCAAGTGTTAGTGAGTAGTGTCAAGTGTTAGTGAGTAGTGTCAAGCATGATGTTAGTGAGTAGTGTCAAGAATGACGTTAGCGAGTAGTGTCAAGCATGACGTTAGCGAGTAGTGTCAAGTGTTAGTGAGTAGTGTCAAGCATGACGTTAGTGAGTAGTGTCAAGTGTTAGTGAGTAGTGTCAAGTGTTAGTGAGTAGTGTCAAGCATGATGTTAGTGAGTGTCAAGCATGACGTTAGTGAGTAGTGTCAAACATGACGTTAGCGAGTAGTGTCAAGCATGACGTTAGTGAGTAGTGTCAAACATGACGTTAGTGAGTAGTGTCAAACATGACGTTAGCGAGTAGTGTCAAGTGTTAGTGAGTAGTGTCAAGTGGTAGTGAGTAGCATCAAGCGTGATGTTAGCGAGTAGTGTCAAACATGACGTTAGCGAGTAGTGTCAAACATGACGTTAGCGAGTAGTGTCAAACATGATGTTAGTGAGTAGTGTCAAACATGACGTTAGTAAGTAGTGTCAAGCATGATGTTAGTGAGTGTCAAGCATGACGTTAGTGAGTAGTGTCAAGCATGACGTTAGTGAGTAGTGTCAAGTGTTAGTGAGTAGTGTCAAGCATGACGTTAGTGAGTAGTGTCAAGTGTTAGTGAGTAGTGTCAAGTGTTAGTGAGTAGTGTCAAGCATGATGTTAGTGAGTAGTGTCAAGAATGACGTTAGCGAGTAGTGTCAAGCATGACGTTAGTGAGTAGTGTCAAGCATGACGTTAGCGAGTAGTGTCAAGTGTTAGTGAGTAGTGTCAAGCATGACGTTAGTGAGTAGTGTCAAGTGTTAGTGAGTAGTGTCAAGCATGATGTTAGTGAGTAGTGTCAAGCATGACGTTAGTGAGTAGTGTCAAGCATGACGTTAGTGAGTAGTGTCAAGCATGATGTTAGTGAGTAGTGTCAAGCGTGACGTTAGTGAGTAGTGTCAAGCATGATGTTAGTGAGTAGTGTCAAGCATGACGTTAGCGAGTAGTGTCAAGTGTTAGTGAGTAGTGTCAAGCATGATGTTAGTGAGTAGCATCAAGCGTGATGTTAGTGAGTAGTGTCAAGCATGACGTTAGCGAGTAGTGTCAAGCATGACGTTAGTGAGTAGCGTCAAGCATGATGTTAGTGAGTAGCATCAAGCATGACATTAGTGAGTAGTGTCAAGCATGACGTTAGTGAGTAGTGTCAAGCATGATGTTAGTGAGTAGTGTCAAGCGTGACGTTAGTGAGTAGTGTCAAGCATGATGTAGTGAGTAGTGTCAAGCATGACGTTAGTGAGTAGTGTCAAGCGTGACGTTAGTGAGTAGTGTCAAGCATGATGTTAGTGAGTAGTGTCAAGCATGACGTTAGCGAGTAGTGTCAAGTGTTAGTGAGTAGCATCAAGCGTGATGTTAGTGAGTAGTGTCAAGCATGACGTTAGTGAGTAGCGTCAAGCATGATGTTAGTGAGTAGCGTCAAGTGTGACGTTAGTGAGTAGTGTCAAGCATGACGTTAGTGAGTAGTGTTAAGCATGACGTTAGTGAGTAGTGTCAAGCGTGACGTTAGCTAGTAGTGTCAAGCATGACGTTAGCAACTAGTTTTGTGACGTTATTTATGCATGTTTATGACACCAACTGTTTTTGCGCTTTTTAGATATTTCTGTCATGTTAGAATTGCTATAATAATTGTATTTGCGTTATTTAGTCGTATAAAACATGGTTTGTCGTTCTGAGCGCCAGAATTAAGCGCTTAGGCCTATGGCATGTGTGGTTAATTCCTACAGGTCAGATCTCCAAACCATGTTTTAATTCCTACACGTCAGATCTCCAAACCATGTTTTAATTCCTACACGTCAGATCTCCAAACCATGTTTTAATTCCTACACATCAGATCTCCAAACCATGTTTTAATTCCTACACGTCAGAACTCCAAACCATGTTTTAATTCCTACATGTCAGATCTCCAAACCATGTTTTAATTCCTACACGTCAGATCTCCAAACCATGTTTTAATTCCTATGTGTCAGATCTCCAAACCATGTTTTAATTCCTACATGTCAGATCTCCAAACCATGTTTTAATTCCTACACGTCAGAACTCCAAACCATGTTTTAATTCCTACATGTCAGATCTCCAAACCATGTTTTAATTCCTACACGTCAGATCTCCAAACCATGTTTTAATTCCTATGTGTCAGATCTCCAAACCATGTTTTAATTCCTACATGTCAGATCTCCAAACCATGTTTTAATTCCTACACGTCAGAACTCCAAACCATGTTTTAATTCCTACATGTCAGATCTCCAAACCATGTTTTAATTCCTACACGTCAGATCTCCAAACCATGTTTTAATTCCTAAGCGTCAGATCTCCAAACCATGTTTTAATTCCTACAAGTCAGATCTCCAACCATGTTTTAATTCCTACATGTCAGACCTCCAAACCATGTTTTAATTTCTGTGTCAGATCTCCAAACCATGTTTTAATTCCTAAGCGTCAGAACTCCAAACCATGTTTTAATTCCTACATGTCAGAACTTCAACCATGTTTTATTCCTGTGTCAGATCTCCAAACCATGTTTTAATTCCTAAGCGTCAGATCTCCAAACCATGTTTTAATTCCTACAAGTCAGATCTCCAAACCATGTTTTAATTCCTACATGTCAGACCTCCAAACCATGTTTTAATTTCTATGTGTCAGATCTCCAAACCATGTTTTAATTCCTAAGTGTCAGATCTCCAAACCATGTTTTAATTCCTACAAGTCAGAACTCCAAACCATGTTTTAATTCCTACATGTCAGACCTCCAAACCATGTTTTAATTCCTAAGCATCAGATCTCCAAACCATGTTTTAATTCCTACACGTCAGATCTCCAAACCATGTTTTAATTCCTACACGTCAGACCTCCAAACAATGTTTTAATTCCTACACGTCAGATCTCCAAACCATGTTTTAATTCCTACACGTCAGAACTCCAAACCATGTTTTAATTCCTATGTGTCAGATCTCCAAACCATGTTTTAATTCCTAAGCGTCAGATCTCCAAACCATGTTTTAATTCCTACATGTCAGATCTCCAAACCATGTTTTAATTCCTACACGTCAGATCTCCAAACCATGTTTTAATTCCTACACGTCAGATCTCCAAACCATGTTTTAATTCCTACACATCAGATTTCCAAACCATGTTTTAATCGCCAATAAACAATTGAAAGACAAAATATTATTTCTTAAACAAAGAAGGAAAAGTTAAAAAGCTACAGCTCTCTTGTGGAAATTTGGTTCATTAATTTGGGGAATGGTGGATCCTCCATGGTGTAATGATGCCGGTGTCGTGAGGTTGTGAGTTTGAACCCTGTGGTGGTGTATTTAGGCAAGACACTTAATTCCACATTGCCCCCTCCCCCTCTCTCCCTCATATGTCAATTGATGCCATCCCAAATGAGGTCTCATGAGAGATCAATCTAATGGTGAACCAACGTTTTTGTTGCATGTTTTATTTCCTTAGTGTGCTTAAACTCGCTTTATAGCATTATAAAATATGTCATACTAAACAATACTTGTAAGGTGTAACCTGTCATTATAGAATATGTGTGTGTATGTAATTGTATTGAAGGAAAGGGATTCGAATAAGTTTTTGTTTTATTCAGCTACGAGGAGTAGCCCGTTTATTTTTTTCATGTTGTAATTAACAATTACATATGTAAACATATAATATCAATTACAGTTGTGTTTACAATAATCTATCGATACTATATATTAGTATAGTATATGTGCAAATTCATTTATTAATTTTTATAAAGAGAGAAGGCATTATGTTTGAAAGTAAGATAGCAGGAGAAGAGTTGAAAAAATTTCGATCCAGAATACAAACATCTTTTCAAAATCAGTTGCTAATACGATTGCTGTTACATGCTTGTGATCAGTCAATATCAATTTGTTCCGCTTTCTATTGTGAGCTTCTAGTTTATTTTTCATAAAGGCTATATGTTCTTCGATGTGTTGTCTTTCTTTTAAATATCTGATAACGGTAATGCAGTTTGGAACACATTTTTCTATTTTGCTTTTAAAAATATAATATTTTGGTAAAAGAATTATGAAATCTATCATAATATGGGGATGCTCTATACTTTGATTACCAAATGAAACCGTTTTATAATCTTATAATCTATATATTCGAATAAGTTACTATGTAACTTTTTTCCCAATCATAACTATGCTATTGCAACTTTTCCTATGTTATGTACCATTCTTGCCAATCCTAACTGTGCTGTTGCAACTATTCCTATGTTATGTACCATTCTCCCCAATCCTAACTGTGCTATTGCAACTATTCCTATGTTATGTACCATTCTCCCCAATCCTAACTGTGCTGTTGCAACTATCTATGTTATGTACCATTCTCCCCAATCCTAACTGTGCTGTTGCAACTATTCCTATGTTATGTACCATTCTCCCCAATCCTAACTGTGCTGTTGCAACTATTCCTATGTTATGTACCATTCTCCCCAATCCTAACTGTGCTATTGCAACTATTCCTATGTTATGTACCATTCTCCCCAATCCTAACTGTGCTATTGCAACTATTCCTATGTTATGTACCATTCTCCCCAATCCTAACTGTGCTATTGCAACTATTCCTATGTTATGTACCATTCTCCCCAATCCTAACTGTGCTGTTGCAACTATTCCTATGTTATGTACCATTCTCCCCAATCCTAACTGTGCTATTGCAACTATTCCTATGTTATGTACCATTCTCCCCAATCCTAACTGTGCTGTTGCAACTATTCCTATGTTATGTACCATTCTCCCCAATCCTAACTGTGCTATTGCAACTATTCCTATGTTATGTACCATTCTCCCCAATCCTAACTGTGCTATTGCAACTATTCCTATGTTATGTACCATTCTCCCCAATCCTAACTGTGCTATTGCAACTATTCCTATGTTATGTACCATTCTCCCCAATCCTAACTGTGCTGTTGCAACTATTCCTATGTTATGTACCATTCTCCCCAATAACTGTGCTGTTGCAACTATTCCTAGTATGTACCATTCTCCCCATCTAACTGTGCTGTTGCAACTATTCCTATGTTATGTACCATTCTCCCAATCCTAACTGTGCTTTGCAACTATTCCTATGTTATGTACCATTCTCCCCAATCCTAACTGTGCTGTTGCAACTATTCCTATGTTATGTACCATTCTCCCCAATCCTAACTGTGCTGTTGCAACTATTCCTATGTTATGTACCATTCTCCCCAATCCTAACTGTGCTGTTGCAACTATTCCTATGTTATGTACCATTCTCCCCAATCCTAACTGTGCTATTGCAACTATTCCTATGTTATGTACCATTCTCCCCAATCCTAACTGTGCTATTGCAACTATTCCTATGTTATGTACCATTCTCCCCAATCCTAACTGTGCTATTGCAACTATTCCTATGTTATGTACCATTCTCCCCAATCCTAACTGTGCTGTTGCAACTATTCCTATGTTATGTACCATTCTCCCCAATCCTAACTGTGCTATTGCAACTATTCCTATGTTATGTACCATTCTCCCCAATCCTAACTGTGCTGTTGCAACTATTCCTATGTTATGTACCATTCTCCCCAATCCTAACTGTGCTATTGCAACTATTCCTATGTTATGTACCATTCTCCCCAATCCTAACTGTGCTATTGCAACTATTCCTATATTATGTACCATTCTCCCCAATCCTAACTGTGCTATTGCAACTATTCCTATGTTATGTACCATTCTCCCCAATCCTAACTGTGCTATTGCAACTATTCCTATGTTATGTACCATTCTCCCCAATCCTAACTGTGCTATTGCAACTATTCCTATGTTATGTACCATTCTCCCCAATCCTAACTGTGCTATTGCAACTATTCCTATGTTATGTACCATTCTCCCCAATCCTAACTGTGCTGTTGCAACTATTCCTATGTTATGTACCATTCTCCCCAATCCTAACTGTGCTATTGCAACTATTCCTATGTTATGTACCATTCTCCCCAATCCTAACTGCTATTGCAACTATTCCTATGTTATGTACCATTCTCCCCAATCCTAACTGCTATTGCAACTATTCCTATGTTATGTACCATTCCCAATCCTAACTGTGCTGTTGCAACTTTCCTATGTTATGTACCATTCTCCACCTTGTGTTTCTATTTGTACATTCTCCCCAATCCTAACTGTGCTGTTGCAACTATTCCTATGTTATGTACCATTCTCCCCAATCCTAACTGTGCTATTGCAACTATTCCTATGTTATGTACCATTCTCCCCAATCCTAACTGTGCTGTTGCAACTATTCCTATGTTATGTACCATTCTCCCCAATCCTAACGGTGCTATTGCAACTATTCCTATGTTATGTACCATTCTCCCCAATCCTAACTGTGCTGTTGCAACTATTCCTATGTTATGTACCATTCTCCCCACTAACTGTGCTGTTGCAACTATTCCTATGTTATGTACCATTCTCCCCACTAACTGTGCTGTTGCAACTATTCCTATGTTATGTACCATTCTCCCCACTAACTGTGCTGTTGCAACTATTCCTATGTTATGAACCATTCTTGAATAAAATATTGTTTAATCTAATCTAATGGTGTAAAATCATGTTTCACAATCAAAGTAAAATTAATTTGAATAAATTATAATGGAATTTTTGCTTCTCTATTTAAAAGAAATCAATGACATTTTGTCGTCATGTACCTGTGGTACTCCATACCATAGTCATCAACATTGTTTGTGTTGGGTGGCTAAGTCGCAATAAACACTTAGGTCACATTGTGATGATCCTGCAAATATTGGTGGAGGAAGACCCCGGACGCATGAGCTTCCGAGCGGTATTCCAGACACAGACGGACACATGAGTAGAACCACTGACCTTCCACAAAGCAGCTGTATAGTGCCTGATAACTGGAAAAAAATATCTTGCGTATAAACTCAGTTGATATGAGCTCAATGGCAAGAATGGTACATAACATAGGAATAGTTGCAATATGTACCATTCTTGCCAATCCCACAAATCTATAATAAAACAACCAATTGGGAATCTGAAAACTGGCTGTTTAATACAGGTTGGCTGCTTAATGGAGGTAACCACTAACACAGGTTTGACTGTAGTTGCAATAGCACAGTTAGGATTGGCAAGAATGGTACATAACATAGGAATAGTTGCAATAGCACAGTTAGGATTGGGGAGAATGGTACGTAACATAGGAATAGTTGCAAATTTATCCAAAGGCCATTACCAGAAATTGCCGAGATGGGACTGATGCCAGTTGATGATTGCCGTCATTGTCATATGTACGCTGATTATGATCCGTCTTCTGCAGCTCTGTATTGGTACATGCGATATTGCTAGACTTTGGGATGATATCCAGGTCTTCCAAAACATAGTCAGGCACAATACACTCTGCGAAAACACAGATTCACAATTTTGTAAGAGATTTTAAGTATAAACTTTATTTAATTTACAACTATTGCGAAACATGCTTTAACAAATTATAGTAATCACTCTCGTTGGCGGGGATGAAACTGTTTATGTGGTCAATTATGTGGGAGGTAACCGGAGCACCCAGAGAGAACCTGGTGACTGCCATACCAGCTCACATGCTTCCAGGTCCAAGGATCGAACCCATGTTGCAATTATGAGAATTGAGCAGGCACTAGTCAGATATCCCCTGAAGCGCTTGCTAAGTCGCTGGAGCGTGCATGACAACATGGAAACGGCAATAACCATTGTGGTGTGTCCTACATGTAGTTAAGACATTTAAACATAACACTGCCTCTACCATCAACACGGTAAACTTAACTCTGGCCCAACCATCTACACCAGTAAACATAACTCTGGCCCAACCATCTACACCGGTAAACATAACTCTGGCCCAACCATCTACACCGGTAAACATAACACCTACATCGGTAAACATAACTCTGGCCCAACCATCTACACCGGTAAACATAACTCTGGCCCAACCATCTACACGGTAAACTTAACTCTGGCCCAACCATCTACAAAGGTAAACATAACTCTGGCCCAACCATCTACACCACTATACATGACTCTGGCTACACTGCAATACTTGACTCTGGCTACACCACTATACTTGACTCTGGCTACACCACAATACTTGACTCTGGCTATACTTGACTCTGGCTACACCACTATACTTGACTCTGGCTACACCACTATACTTGACTCTGGCTACACCACTATACTTGACTCTGGCTACACTGCTTACTTGACTCTGGCTACACCACTATACTTGACTCTGGCTACACCACTATACTTGACTCTGGCTACACCACTATACTTGACTCTGGCTACACCACTATGCTTGACTCTGGCTACACCACTATACTTGACTCTGGCTATACTTGACTCTGGCTACACCACTATACTTGACTCTTGCTACATCGCTATACTTGACTCTGGCTACACCACTACACTTGACTCTGGCTACACCACTATACTTGACTCTGGCTATACTTGACTCTGGCTACACCACTATACTTGACTCTGGCTACACCACTATACTTGACTCTGGCTACACCACTATACTTGATTCTGGCTACACCACTATACTTGACTCTGGCTACACTGCTATACTTGACTCTGGCTACACCACTATACTTGACTCTGGCTACACCGCTATACTTGACTCTGGCTACACCACTATACAGGACTCTGGCTACACCACTATACAGGACTCTGGCTACACCACTATACTTGACTCTGGCTACACCACTATACTTGACTCTGGCTACACCACTATACTTGACTCTGGCTACACCACTATACTTGACTCTGGCTACACCACTATACCTGACTCTGGCTACACTGCTATACTTGACTCTGGCTACACCACTATACTTGACTCTGGCTACACCGCTATACTTGACTCTGGCTACACCACTATACTTGACTCTTGCTACACCACTATACTTGACTCTGGCTACACCGCTATACTTGACTCTGGCTACACCACTATACTTGACTCTGGCTACATTGCTATACTTGACTCTGGCTACACCACTATACTTGACTCTGGCTATACTTGACTCTGGCTACACCACTATACTTGACTCTGGCTACACTTGACTCTGACTACACTTGACTCTGGCTACACCACTATACTTGAGTCTGCTACACCGCTATACTTGACTCTGGCTACACCACTATACAGGACTCTGGCTACACCACTATACTTGACTCTGGCTATACTTGACTCTGGCTACACCATTACACTTGACTGTGACTACACTTGACTCTGGCTACACCACTATACTTGAGTCTGCTACACCGCTATACTTGACTCTGGCTACACCACTATACAGGACTCTGGCTACACCACTATGCTTGACTCTGGCTACACCACTATACTTGACTCTGGCTACACCACTATACTTGACTCTGGCTACACCACTATACTTGAGTCTGCTACACCGCTATACTTGACTCTGGCTACACCACTATACTTGACTCTGGCTACACCACTATACTTGACTCTGGCTACACCACTATACTTGACTCTGGCTACACTGCTATACTTGACTCTGGCTACACCACTATACTTGACTCTGGCTACACCGCTATACTTGACTCTGGCTACACCACTATACTTGACTCTTGCTACACCACTATACTTGACTCTGGCTACACCGCTATACTTGACTCTGGCTACACCACTATACTTGACTCTGGCTACATTGCTATACTTGACTCTGGCTACACCACTATACTTGACTCTGGCTATACTTGACTCTGGCTACACCACTATACTTGACTCTGGCTACACTTGACTCTGACTACACTTGACTCTGGCTACACCACTATACTTGAGTCTGCTACACCGCTATACTTGACTCTGGCTACACCACTATACAGGACTCTGGCTACACCACTATACTTGACTCTGGCTATACTTGACTCTGGCTATACTTGACTCTGGCTACACCACTATACTTGAGTCTGCTACACCGCTATACTTGACTCTGGCTACACCACTATACAGGACTCTGGCTACACCACTATACTTGACTCTGGCTATACTTGACTCTGGCTACACCATTACACTTGACTGTGACTACACTTGACTCTGGCTACACCACTATACTTGAGTCTGCTACACCGCTATACTTGACTCTGGCTACACCACTATACAGGACTCTGGCTACACCACTATGCTTGACTCTGGCTACACCACTATACTTGACTCTGGCTACACCACTATACTTGACTCTGGCTACACCACTATACTTGACTCTGGCTACACCACTATATGTTTATACAAATTTATTTTAGCTCGATTGCGAAACAAGTTATTTCAACTTATATTAATCACTCTCGAGACCTCATTCCTGATGGAATCCATCGCCACAAGGGAGAGAGAAGAGGCAACGTGGAATTTAAATGCCTTGCCTAAGGGCACAATCGTAACGGCTCCAGCGGGGCTTGAACTCTGGACCTTTCGCACCTGAAGCGAACGCGCATCCACTGCGCTATCACGACTGCCACTATACTTGACTCTGGTTACACTGCTATACTTAACTTTTGATTCAACCATCTTACCCGCCCGAGGCTCAAACCGTTCCCTGTCAATATACAGAAAGCCGGTGTCTGCTCTTGCCCAACCATCTACACCGCCATAGGGTGCTACATCTACCTTTGCTCGCAAGGCACACATCTGTAAATAGTGTTCAACCTTATTGTTCACAATCTATTTCAAACAAACACCTCAAATCCCAGCAACATATCAAAATCAATCTCACAGCTTTTCAATTTTAACCAAATGTGAACAAATATTTTGGCCATATTTACACTACAGGGAATATTATATTCGGTGCTTTCACTGATATGTTTTGTATTTTCACTTTCGCCAGAGTACTTTCTTATGCTTGGAATTTGAAATCATTACCCACAATTCCATGCATAATCCTATATTTAGAATTTGAATTCATTACCTTCAATGCCATGTGTGTAATCCTAAATTTGAAATCATTACCCACAATGCATGCAATGTGTAATCCTATATTTAGAATTTGAAATCATTACCCACAATGCCATGTGTAATCCTATATTTAGAATTTGAAATCATTACCTTCAAGTGTGTTTTACGTTACCGGTTTGCCCATATGAGCGACGCCTCCTGAAGAGATTAGTCATTTTAGATTTTTGGAGGATAGTGCAATTATACAGACAGAGACCATTCCAGAGTCTCCTCTGGTTCATTTACGTGCACGGTGTACAACACCCGACACGAGACCTCGGTTTAACGTCCCATCTGAAAGACTGTTAATTTTATTAGGGTCAGACGGGGGGATCGAACCTGTGATCCCTGGATTACCAGTCCATTTACCTTCAATGCCATGTGTAATCCTATATTTAGAATTTGAAATCATTACCCACAATGCCATGTGTAATCCTATATTTAGAATTTGAAATCATTACCCACAATGCCATGTGTAATCCTATATTTAGAATTTGAAATCATTACCCACAATGCCATGTGTAATCCTATATTTAGAATTTGAAATCATTACCCACAATGCCATGTGTAATCCTATATTTAGAATTTGAAATCATTACCCACAATGCCATGTGTAATCCTATATTTAGAATTTGAAATCATTACCCACAATGCCATGTGTAATCCTATATTTAGAATTTGAAATCATTACCCACAATGCCATGTGTAATCCTATATTTAGAATTTGAAATCATTACCCACAATGCCATGTGTAATCCTATATTTAGAATTTGAAATTATTACCCACAATGCCATGTGTAATCCTATATTTAGAATTTGAAGTCATTACCTTCAATGCCATGTGTATTCCTGTCTTCATCCTCTTACCAGCGCTCTGTCTACTTCTACAGAGGAACTTTGTATGAAATGGCTCCACATTGCATTCCACCACCTGGGAAATGAAAGTCCATTTGAAACAATGACCTACAAGGATCCTTAGCAAGTTGGGTCAAAGAACTAGGACAAGTATCATTTCATCCAAATACTTATATTTGAAAAATTGTCATTTTTCAAAATAACAGATTTTTTTTATGTATAGGTATTATATATAGGACTACTTGATGCCATAATTAGAAAACGTTTTAAATTTTTATAGGTATTCTACGTGCATCGGAGATTCGGAGATTGTCAATATAATTACATGTACTTGTTCGATATTCATTAAAAGTTGGTGGTTAACCCATTTCATTCTGGATATTGTTCAAACAGTATTTGCAAAGAATATAGATCCAGATCAGTTGCTATGGAATGTGCCGTCTGATCAGGCTCTATGCTGTTTGCTATTCAGATAATCTTGCTAAGACACTTGGCTATGTAGCAAACAACATAGATCCTGATCAGCACACATCATCGCGCTGTAGCTGATCTGGATCTATGTTGTTTGCAAAAGCCTTTAAATGTATTCAGAATGAAATGGGCTAAACAAAATCAGTTATCCTAAAGAATATAATTCCATTCTTTACGAGAGGGCAGTTTACTAATGTTGTTAGAACTTGTTTCAAAACCCAAATTGACCCCCCCCCTTATCATGTTTATGCACATGTAGGTATGCAGGCCCGTAGCCACACTGAGGCACACAGAGGCAGCTGCCTCGGTTAAAATGTCCAAAGCAGCAAAAAAAAAAAAAAATGAAATAAATAAAATGCAAAAAATATCCATTTGCTGTATAAAATGTTGACTGCTAGAGAGCTGAACGGTCAGTATATAATTATACGTCTAAACTCATTAACCCATTTCATTCTGGATACCGTTCAAACAGTATTTGCAAAGAACATAGAGCCAGATCAACCGCCATGGAGCATGTCGTCTGATCAGGCTCTATGCTGTTTGCTATTCAGATGATATTGCTAATACACTTGGCTATGTAGCAAACAACATAGATCCTGATCAGCACGCAGCGTGACGCTGTGTGCTGATCAGGATCTATGTTGTTTACAAAAGCCTTTAAATGTATCCAGAATGAAATGGGTTAAATCAGAAACTCGCTTCTATACCTCAACAATTTTAAGGGGGAGCATGCCCCCGGATCCTCCTAGATCCTCGGTTGAAATTTGCCTATCCTTAAACATAATTAGACTGACTACACTCTTGTCATTTCAATAGTGAACTTTGGCCACATATATTATATATATATATAAAACCGTCTCCGTGGCCAAGTGGTTAAGGCGTCCGCCTACGGAGCGGGAGGTCGAAGGTTCGAATCTCGTCAGGGGTTCGTTCTGATATGGCCGGTTGGTGAATCGCCAGCTAGTTAAATAATGGTTACCAATTGCCTACCAGCCTGGTGTCTGGCATACAAGCTTAGGATTCGGGAAGTACTGATGTTCGTAAAAAAGAGGTGTCTCATAAGTCAGTTAGTCAAGATAAACATTTTAATATTTTACTGCTTTGGTTTAAACATATTTATTCGACATAATATAACATAATTTACTATAAATAATTATGTACACAATAAATACAAGTTTGAAATGAAAGCTAAAAGCTTATTTAATTTCTCTCCCCTGTATACCCGAAATCGGTACAAGGTGTGGCGATATTTATGTATATATGATTGACGAAAATACAAATAGAAACGTAGGTATAGTACTATTTTAACATAATTATACAATGCATATGTAGCTGCAATACATTGAATGATACAAATGTAACCCAGGTGAGAAAAACATGCAGCCAGTCCGGGACACTCGCTTACAGGGACTCGAACCCAGGACCGCATATGAAGCTATTTAATTAGTTTATACAAATTTTTTTAGCTCGATTGCGAAACAAGTTCTTTCAACTTATATAAATCACTCTCGAGACCTCATTCACTATGGAATCCATCGCCATGAAGGAGATAGAAGAGACAATGTGGAATTTAAATGCTTTGCCTAAGGGCACAATTGTGACGGCTCCAGCGGGGCTCGAACTCCGGATCTTTCGCACCTGAAGCGAACGCGCATCCACTGCACTATCACGACTTCCTCGGCTACTATTGAATCTACCACAAATTATTAATATCGTTGTTTGAAGGTGTTGTTTTTAAAAGTTTAATATTTCAGTCTGGAGAACGTGTCGTATCCGGTTTCTTGGTGTTAGTTATTAATGTACTGCTTTTGGGCATATTCCTGCAACACATTCCGGACATAGCTACAACAACTGCTAAACTGGGTTTGTATTAAAATACACCATTTTGTTAAGTCATATTGATGTTTCGTAGAAACACTGATTTGCACTTCGCTATTGTGACAGTGTCACGTGGCAGGGTGTCACGTGTCGTAGTGTGACACACTTCGCTATTGTGACAATGTCACGTGTTAGGGTGTCACATGTCGTAGTGTGACACACTTCGCTATTGTGACGGTGTCACGTGGTAGGGTGTCACGTGTCGTAGTGTGACACACTTCGTTATTGTGACAATGTCATGTGGTAGGGTGTCACATGTCATAGTGTGACACACTTCGCTATTGTGACAATGTCACGTGGTAGGGTGTCATGTGTCGTAGTGTGACACACTTCGCTAGTGTGACAATGTCACGTGTTAGGGTGTCACGTGTCGTTGTGTGACACACTTCGCTATTGTGACGGTGTCACATGTTAGGGTGTCACGTGTCGTATTGTGACACACTATGCTAATGTGATGGTGTCACGTGGTAGGGTGTCACGTGTCATAGTGTGACACACTTCGCTATTGTGACGATGTCACGTGGTAGGATGTCATGTGTCGTAGTGTGACACACTTCTCTATTGTGATGGTGTCACATGGTAGGGTGTCATGTGTCGTAGTGTGACACACTTCGCTATTGTGATGGTGTCACGTGGTAGGGTGTCACGTGTCGTAGTGTGACACACTTCGCTATTGTGACAATGTCACGTGGTAGGGTGTCACGTGTCATAGTTATCACGACTTCCAGATATTTAACCCATTCAACACCAAGTAACTGAATGGATTGGTGCATGATATTTTCAGACCAATAAATTTATAAGAAAATTACATTTGGACAAATTCATTTATCAAAATGGGTAATTTTGTCTAAAAATAGTAATATTACCTGCAAAAAGTACAGATCCTGATGAGACAGCTCGTCACTAGCCGGATCATCTGGATCTACAAATTATTTTGTAAGCCTATTTAAAGGTCTGTGGTGTTGAAAGGGTTAATTACCAACCTGCGATATTTGTTTGTCAGAAAACCAATACAACCAGACCCGTCCTTCCTTACTCGTTCTCCTCGTCAGTTCATTATTCAAAACAACTGCTGGCCACCAAACATTCTTACTGAACTTTCCCCACACAACGCTACCAACCATCAAATGTTTCTGAAAATCATTTAACATTAATTGCACAAGAATTCCACAATAAATAGTGAAATTTAACATATTAGTTATACATTAGCTATACCGTCTCCATAGCCCAGTGGTTAAGGATCATTTAACATTAATTGCACAAGAATTAAATAGTGAAATTTAACATATTAGTTATACCGTCTCCATAGCCCAGTGGTTAAGGATCATTTAACATTAATTGCACAAGAATTCCACAATAAATAGTGAAATTTAACATATTAGATATACATCAGTTATACCGTCTCCGTAGCCCAGTGGTTAACCCTTTCAACCCCACAGACCTCTAAATAGGCTTACAAAAAGTGTAGATCCAGATGAGCCGGCTCGTGACGAGCCGTCTCATCAGGATCTGCACTTTTTGCCAGTGATATGACTATTTTTAGACATAATTACCCATTTTGATAAATGAACTTGTCCAAATGTGATTTTCTGATTCATTTATTGGTTTATGAATATCATGGACCGGTCCATGTGAGTTACTTGGTGTTGAATGGGTTAAGGATCATTTAACATTAATTGCACAAGAATTCCCCAATAAATAGTGAAATTTAACATATTAGTCATACATCAGTTATACCGTCTCCGTAGACCGGTGGTTAAGGATCATTTAACATTAATTGCACAAGAATTCCACAATAAATAGTGAAATTTAACATATTAGTTATACATTAGCTATACCGTCTCCATAGCCCAGTGGTTAAGGATCATTTAACATTAATTGCACAAGAATTCCCCAATAAATAGTGAAATTTAACATATTAGTTACACATTAGTTATACCGTCTCCGTAGCCCAGTGGTTAAGGCGTCCGCCTACGGAGCGGGAGGTCGAAGGTTCGAATCTCGTCAGGGGTATCGTTCTGATATGGCCGGTTGGTGAGCCGCCAGCTAGTTAAATAATGGTTACCGATTGCCTACCAGCCTGGCTCTGGCATACAAGCATAGGATTCGGGAAGTACTGATGTTCATAAAAAAAAGAGGTGTTTCATAAGTCAGAAATGGCTGGCCCTTTAAATAGGGGTGACACTATAATAAACCAACACTTTACTTTACTTTTATACAAATTTATTTGTTTCTACAAACTCATTTTAATCACTCTCGAGACCTCATTCCTGATGGAATCCATCGCCAATAGGGAGAGAGAAGAGACAATGTGGAATTTAAATGCCTTGCCTAAGGGCATAACAGCTCAAACGGGCCGCTAACTCCGGGACGTTCGCACCTGAAGCGTACGCACTACCTCTGCACTATCATGACAATTTAATATATTGAAGGCACATTTCAAAATGCTACATATGCCAGGGCTTTCCCCGACCCCTTTAAGAGGCTAAGATATACAGCACTTGAATTTCAATATGTCAAAATTACAGTGCTTTAATTTCTGAGTCAATAATTAAGAACATGTTTTCTGAGTCAATAATTAAGAAACATGTGTATACATATACAATTATGTAATAACCTTGTAAAAGTCTATATTTGCCATATGTTCTACGCATATATAGGGCCGAGATGTCAGTAAGCGAAAACGCGAATTTACACCTGTCCGCTTATAGACGACTTTCAATTCCGGTGTAAACAATTCGTAATTGTAAAGAATTTAGAAAAACATTTCTACTGTCCAGTTTATTACAGGGGCCTCCGTGGTCTAAAGCGCTGGCTGTGAGATCACTAACCTCTCACCGCGGTGGTTCGAGTCCCGGGTAAAACCCCAATTAATAATTTTTTTTTTAAAAAAACAAACAAAAAAAACAGGTGAGATTGCAAAATTTACACGTCCGTCCCGATTTCTACACGTCTCGGGCATCGGACACCCGGCTAATTTCACAGACTGCATGTGTATACATATACAATTATGTAATAACCTTGTAAAAGTCTATATTTGCCATATGTTCTACGCATATATAAAATATGTCTTTATGTCTTTATGTCTTTAGTACCATTTTACCACTCATTAAATAAGAAACTACTTAAATGGTGTACCACTCACCTTGTGGCCAGCTGCAGTTGATGGCAATCCATCTGTTGTCATGGCATCAATTCTAGCTACACTCTCATTACTTATATCTTCTGTATGTCTGCAGCGATACCTTTGTCTGCTATCAAGAACATGTTTGTCTTCAATGCTTTGCTTGGAGTCATGCCCCATATCTCTATATTTGTCATCCTGGTCAGAGCTATGTCCAATGCTTTGCTTGGGGTCATGCCCCATATCTCCAGATTTGTCCTCCTGGTCAGAGCTATGTCCAATGATTTGCTTGGGGTCATGCCCCATATCTCCAGATTTGTCCTCCTGGTCAGAGCTATGTCCAATGCTTTGCTTGGGGTCATGCCCCATATCTCCAGATTTGTCCTCCTGGTCAGAGCTATGTCCAATGCATTGCTTGGGGTCATGCCTCATATCTCCAGATGTGTCCTCCTGGTCAGTGCTATGTCCAATGCTTTGCTTGGAGTCATGCCCTGTATCTCCACAGTTGTCCTCCTGATCAGAGCTATGTCCAATGCTTTGCTTGGAGTCATGCCCCATATCTCCAGATTTGTCATCCTGGTCAGAGCTATTCCCAGTGTCTCCAGGCTTGTCTTCATTACTTTGTCTGTTGTCTAGCTTAGTGTTTCCAGGTTTGTCATCAACGCGATCTACCCCTTCAATTTCAGTCAAGGTGTTATTTACTATATCAAAACCACCTAACTGTTCATCCGCAGTCACATCTGTTATGTCCCCAGGCATTACACCCAAGTTTCTAATTTCCTTCACTTCATCACGTGTCATTTTCACTTTGAAGAAGTTTTTAATCATTTCTTTATCATTCAGACCAGTCTTTTCAATAGTAGTAGTGCCAGTGTTAGCTAAATGTATATCATGTACACTCTCATCCATCATTCTCTTCTTTAGATCCTTAGTGCTGTCAAAACAATCGTGAGTAGTCTCCTTCCTCTTATCACCACGACTACTGGGTCTGTCAATATCGCAAGCTTTCGCAAGTTCTAGATGATGGACTTTCCCTGATCTTGTGATTCTAGCCTCATCCAGAGGGAAATAACCATTGATTTTCTTCTGCATTGTTTGGGGATTTTCTTTCAGTTTGTTTCAGGTTTTCGTAAGACTAGCACAAATAAAAATTGTTTCCTTCATCAAATTTTCTGAAAGTATCAAAAACAGAGAAAGATGTCAATGTCTGAAGTAGAAAGTTTAAACTATTTTACAACGATTGCAAAGCAAGTTTTAACAACTTATATTAATCACTCTCGTTAGCGCGGATGAAAGGGTACATGTGGTCATTCGTGTGGGAGGAAACCGGAGAAAACCCACCTGATTTGGCATCCACCGTACCATCTCACATACTTCCCCGTCCAAGGATCAAATCCAGGTTGTGTTGGTGAGAAGTGAGCGGTCTAACGACTGCGCTAATCAGACCGTGGAAAAGTAGAAATCTCCATGGTTCAATGGATACTGTGCCCGCCTTGTAGTGGAGAGGTTGCTAGTTCCATCCACGCCAGAACCAGGGTGGTGTCCTTAGGCAAGCCTCTTAAATCCCAGGACATTTAGTTATGAATACATGTATAATAAATTTGGACAATTGAATTTTTATATGTTCTTTTTCATTAATATTTTGTGTGAGCGGTATATTCAGAATTCAGCATATTTAGTGTGTACCAGTATTTTTTTTTACGTTTATTTATCGTCGCTACCGGTTGCCCATATGAGCGACGTCTCCTGAAGAGATTAGTTATTTTAGATTTTGGAGGATAGTGCATGATACAGACAGAGACCCATTCCAGAATCTCCTCTGGTTCTTTTACGTGCACGGTGTAAAGCACCGACACGAGACCTCGGTTTAACGTCCCATCTGAAAGACTGTTAATTTTATTAGGGTCAGACGGGGGGATCGAACCTGCGATCCCTGGATTACCAGTCCAGTGTGTTACCACTGGACTACATATCCGTCTGTGTGTACCAGTACTTGTACAACTTAAATTATATACTTTTACCACCCCCACCCTGTACCCTCTCAAATGCGTATGAATCCCTGTGGCACGGAGGACCAGTTTGCTAGAACTTGTTGCCCATTTTTATATATGCATGTAATGTAAATTATGTAAATTATGTAAAATAGGACATAAAATATTATTAAATCAATCAAGAATAATGTAGTTAAAGTTTATACAAAATTTATTTTAGCTCGATTGCGAAACAAGTTCCTACACCTTATATTAATTAATCAATATAGAGACCTCATTCCTGATGGAATCCATTGCCACAAGGGAGAGACATGCCTTACCTAAGAGCACAAACGTAACAGCTACAGCTGGGCGTGAACTCTGGGCCTTTCGCACATGAAGCGAACCCTCTACCACTGCGCTACCACGACTTTCATAAACATTTAATAAACTAGTTATATTGTCAGGCACAAAGCCCGGGCATGCACCTAGCTCCTAAAAACATATACTAAATAAAAATGTAGGGCATCGAGGCAACATGGGTGCAATAAAATATGCGAAATTTGAATATTTCTTTCTACGAAAATGCATGCATAGTGGCGTCCGTGGTCCAGCGTCGGATATGGAATCGAACGGTCCCGGGTTCGATACTCGGTCAGGCCACGTATGTAGTGTCATTGAGCAAGGCACCTCACACACATTGCTTAGTACTGGTTAATCGCTTAGGTCGGCTAAGCCTGCCCAGGAAAACATTAACATTGACATTAAAGGAACATACATACATGTATACATGCTCCCAGCCCCACCCAGTGTTCCTTGTTGTGGCTACATGTGCTAAATGTATGTTCCATTAATGTCAAACCCCTTGCGGGGACCTAAACATGTTTTCCTGGGCATGTTTAGCCGACTTAAGCGATTAACCAGTACTAAGCAATGTGTGTGAGGTGCCTTGCTCAATGACACTACATACGTGGCCTTTCCGAGTATCGAACCCGGGACCGTTCGATTCCAAATCCGACGCCCTACCACTGGACCACGGACGCCACGCTACGCGCATGATTGTTTCAACTCTTGTGGAAAACGTTAAACTTGTTAGATACGACACCTCGATTTAAAAATGTACAATACAATTTTGTCCAGAACATGTCAGAATCTCCCGCCAAAATGTCACTCCATATTAATAACTACCCATGCAGAACGAATGCTGGTCAGGGGAATACGCCGGTATAACCGGAAATACCGCAATCCGGATTATGCAAAGCGGATCAGTAGTGCAGTGGTTAACACGATGGACGTGCAAGCCAGGGTTGCAAGTTCTATCCCCCAAATCCAAGAACAATACTAACATGACTAATGATGTGACATTTAAGCTGATGTATCTTGTGGGTGCTTTCTATTAATTAATGCAACTAATACAGACGGATATGTAGTACAGTTGTTAACACGTTGGACTGGCAATCCAGGGATCACAGGTTCGATCCCCCTTCTGACCCTAATAAAATTAACAGTCTTTCAGATGGGACATTAAACCGAGGTCTCGTGTCGATGCTTTACATCGTTCACGTAAATGAACCAGAGGAGACTCTGGAATGGGTCTCTCAGCGCACTATCCTCCAAATTCTAAAATGACTGCACTTTGTTGGTAACTGATAGTAATCTTGGTAATGACGTAGCGCGGTGCAAGGTAAATCCGCTAGCGGGTTCAGGGGGGGGCGCACCCCCCCCCCCTAAAATCGCCGGAGCATAGGTAACTAATGTGTCGTATTTTACGGTGATATAAAAAAAATTTAATATAAAGTCCATTATTAAATTAATTCTACCACATGTCACGCATGTCTTGTTGGTCCGGTGAAATTTCATGCGCGGGTCCAAAAAAATTCTCAGGGGTTCCAAACCGCCCCTGATTAATAGAATACACCAGAACGCCCAGAATGCACCTGTTGGATCTATTGTTTTCAACATTTTCCGGGGGAGCATGCCCCCAGACCCCCCTAAATGCTACCCTTCAAATATGTTGCGCCAAATCCTGTACCCGCCCCTGAAATCTGTATACTCTGAATGTCGGGCACGACAATATCAGAGGGCGACAGGTAACACGTCTCCTATATAACTTCAAAAAAAACGATTGCGAGACAAGTTATAACAACTTATATTAATCACTCTAGTTGACGTGGATGAAAGCGTATATGTGGTCATTCATGTGGAAGGAAACCGGAGTACCTGGAGAAAACTCACCTGTCCGATCTGGCGACCAATGTACAATCTCATATACTTCCTGTTCCGAGGATCGAACACGTGTTGCATTGGTGAGAAGCGAGCACCCTAACAACTGCGCTAATCGGACAGCAACGCTAATCTATGGTCCGATCTTTTCGGATTTGGAATTGAATGGTCCCGGGTTCGATACTCGGTCAGGCCACGTATGCCATTGAGCATGGCATATTACATACATTGCTTATATTTGTTAACCTCATCAGTCGGCTAAGACTGGGCAGGAAAACATGTCTAGGTCCCCGCAAGGGGTTTAACATTAATGGAACATACATATACATACAATTCTCAGTCGATAATTCCAAGTACCTGAGTGGTCAGTGAATACCATTTTATTATCTTGTACATGTGCATGTATGTATGTAAACATACTCAGTAGAACGGATTAAATTTAGTCGCCTTCAACTTGAAAAGTGAATGTCACGAATTAAATAATACACGACTCCGTCTTACACTCTTACTCCCCTTGCATAGATAGGTGAAGATGGTGAATACTGTTATATTTTTGCTGTTTTGTGCATTTATTGTGATTAATGCAGAACTGCCGAAGATACGATTTGAATACAAATACAGTTTCAAGGGACCTCATCTCGTGCAGAAGGACCACAGCATTCCATTCTGGGAGTATAACGGAGGTAATGTTGATTTGTTAAAACCGGAAGTACACGTGTATACAAAAACATACATGTATACCATATGTTAGCTATTCTTGTTGAAGTGTCTGGAAAATGTCAGTTCACATCGCTGATACATATAGTTGTTCTATTACAAACTGTGATATTGACATAGTCATGATAGTGTATTTCGGCGTGGGTAGAATATCTGCACAGCTAGCTCAATTGGTAGAGCTGTCCGACTAGTGTTAGGGAGGTCGTGTGTTTGACTCCCACATTGGGTCACTAACTTTTCAGCTCTTTCTTTGCTTGGTCACTTTAACATTTTCAAATGTCTTCTATACTTATGAAGTTATAATACTAGAACACATATAACAGCCGGATTAATGAAATAAATACGAACGTAGCCGATGCTTGACACATGCGCGTTACTAACGCATCTGTTTGACTTACGACACCTTAAGAATGTATATTAAAGCGACATTACATCGCAAAAAGCAAATAAAATACATTTTTTCACGTATAAATGCATTACTACTACAAATTCTTCCGAATACATTTGAACAATAACATTGAATCAATAAACAGTGTTTTTGTGGATTGAAAGTATGATTTCATATAACGGTCATCCATACTGCTGAAATTGACGTTTATTTGTCATCAGAGTCGATACTAAAGGCGAGATAATGCCATTTAGACATAATTTAACTAAAAATAGGCACAAATATGAGATGTAACGGTAAATCTGTACCATAAATCGTGTTATTCAGGATACACTAGTTGTATTACGCATGGAAGTTTACATTATTTTGCTATGTCAACAAACCGCGTATACAACGTTTGTTTATTAGTTGAAATTTCACTGATGTACAGGGATCATTCTAGAGGGTGATGTGGGCGAAATTGTCGCCCTAGGGAGTAGGGACCCTGACTTCGCCCTCTGGGGGCCCCACTTCTCCCTAAAAAAAATTTATTTAATGGTTTTACTGTGCATTTTAACCCTATTTTGCAGAAGAATATTAAAGAACACCATTTAAGGAAGCGATCACGCGCTTTCTCACTTCTCCCAAAAATTCTGACCTAGAATGAACCCTGGATGTAGTGTCGCTTTAAGAACTAGAGTGGTGGAACCTATGCTCGGCGTAAATCCTACATAGCATGGCCTATAAATAAAGTTAAATGCACTTGCCGTATATTATTATTTTCTTAAGTCGTGAACACAACTTTCATAAAATTGTTGTTGAAAATTTAAGCTTCATTACGTACGTAACCATGCGCCTAAATACAGCTATCGCAATGGCACCTGTTTCCATGGGGAACTAGATACTTTAGGGCACCTATGCATGGGTAAATGTTGAATATATTATTTTAACTTAGTAACATCAATAACTAACAATATTACAACTTGTAAGAAACTTTTCTGGTTATTTGTACATTTTTTGTACATTTTTCCCCCAATCTTTATAGCCACCTGAAATGCTTATAAACCCACATTTCGGTGGAAAAACAATTCCCAACAAGTTGTCTACCGGTACGCACAATGGAATGTTATTGAACCATGCTTCACCCTGTCAACGAAAATAGGTTAAAACTATTTAAATATTTTAAATACGGATGTAAATGAAAAAAATACGCCGAGCATAGGTTCCACCACTCTATGTATACATTACAATCTGTTGTGCTCCGCAGGTGTAGCTTGTTCGCTTCAGGTGCGAGATGTTCAGAGTTTGCACCCATCCCAGTTACATCAGTAGACATTACAATTGTGCCCTTCGGAAATTCCTGTTGTTGAAATTCTGCTTTTAGCGACTGTGCAAATTGACCTACCAGGAAATCTCATCTAGCTTTTAATAACAAATATTAAAGTGGTCCCGTAATGATATTTATGTACACATAATTTTTGTTAGGCTATGCCCCTGTTTGCGTACATGGAAGAACATTCGGTATGCTGCCGCCCCTATTGCGTACATTGAAAAAAATGTGTAGAGCAATAATGTTTCCCATTTAAAGATTGACCTGCTCAAAACTCAAATATTTTTCTTGACCGTTTTCTAAGCAATAAGTTTTTATCTAGTCATCATTCCAGACATAAGCAGCCAACCTGTATTAAGCAGCCAGTTTCTAGATTCCCAATATGTTGTTTTATTATACATTTGACCTACCTCTATTAGACAGCCAACTGTGCTATGCAGCTCATTTCTGTGATACCCTTGGCTGGCTGCTTAACACAGGTTTGACTGTACATGTTATGTCATTGTAAATATTGGAACATGTATGTTTGTTTTATTATAAATTTTACTTCTATTAAGCAGCCACCCTGTGCTAAGCAGCCAGTTTCCAGATTCGGGTCATTCCGTGTCAAATCACCCAATGAGGTAAACCTACCCCCTTCGATTTTGCTGAAATTTGGTTTATATGCTCATTTCAGCTGAAAAATCTGATATTCCAAAATTTAGCTTCATCGGACGAACGGTTCCTGAGATACGGCCAACCCAATTTTTTTTAAAATGGGAGATTTCGGCCAAAATGGGCGTGGCCGCCAATATTCAAATGACCATAGCTCAGTTACCGATAGCTCAAAATTGATGAAATATGAATTTCTGGAATGGAAATTCCACAAGGATTCCAAATCTACCCTTATTTTTGACATAGGAATGTTTTAAAGAGTGATAACCTTTTGACCTTGAATATGACCTTGTGGCCCATGTGACCTTAAGATGACCTATCATGAAAAAAATAGCCCAACATGTTTTCTACACAATATAAAAAAATTGGAGGTATAATATCTTTTATAAGCCTGTAAAATCAAGTCAAATATCCACACATGAGGCTGAAAATCAGTGTCTTTGCACTTAAAACATGATTATGTTCATGGATAAGTTCTGAGGATACATAGTAACCTGCTGCAGACTTTCCTAAAGATAGGTAACTATGATTCAAACAGAAAGTCATCCTCTTTTTATCAGTCTGATCATATATTACTTATTAGGTCTCAATGAAGGTTTTCAAACTATTCGTCATCAATGACCCAGTCTTTGCACACCCTTGACATTTTTGCGATGTCATATTTGCTGATGCAGTAGCTTCTTGATGAGGATGAAGTAAGTGATGGTGCTTCAAGACTGCAAAGAATGTCAGACTCTTGAATCCAACACTTATCCTTTGAAGATGGCCATTGGAACTGTTTAGCAGGTCCATGTGGATGCATGAAATATATCCTACTGTCCCCGAATTCTTTTGAAATTTCGTCTACCATACCGATCCATGGATGATCATCGTAAAGACAACATACAAAGGACTGAAGCTTTATTTGAAGTGGCACTGTTTGTTCGTCATCAAGTTCTACATCAGCTTCTACGCCATCACTCTGTGATACCAGTGCAAGTTCTGGATTGGCGGCTTGAGTACTCAACCTGCAGTCTCGATCTGGATACAGGAATGAACTTGTGAAACTGCAACGTTCCTTTTATTGTCCATGCAAGTTCAAACCTTGGTTTCAGTTCTGTTTCAGATTGTGCTACTTCCTCAGGCATCACAGAAAAGAACTTGATTCCAGGGATGTTCTTGATGCAGAAGTCGAGAATTGCCTCAGATGTTAAGATCTGGTCATTGTACAGACGCTGTAAACTTGCTTTTGCGACAAGTCATTTTACGGTACCACCAATTCCATCGCAGGCACTTTTTCCATGCGATGTCGCAAAGAAATTCCACTCCGCGGCCAATTCAAAATCTTCACTGTGGGGCAAAGATTGATAAAATTGTACTTGTTTTTATATTGCCCTGCACCCATCAGTGAAGTAGTGAATCTTATTCACTGATGGAAACTCTGCTTTCAAATACTCTATTACAACTTTCAGAAAGGCGGAAACAGTCACTGTTGAATGCTCTTTAATGTCACTTATAACACAGATATTCCAGTGGATATGGGTGCCATCCTCCTGTCTTTGTGGCCTGTTTATTTTCCCAATGGAAACTTTGGATCTCGTCTTGGACGACATAGGAGTAATATTCGGCAACGTCCCCCTGCACGACGATTTCTTCCAATGCAGCCATGGAGGTCTTCAGTTGTTTCATATATGAACTTTGGGACTTTGCTGTATAACTATGGCGAGTCAGTGTACACACTTGGGTTGTGAAGTTCTCAATAAAGTCCTCTTTGGATTCAATGATAGTGACCAGTTTTGTACTATCCAATCTGACCCACTGGAAATATCATCGAGCTCCTCACATTGATTTAGGTAGTCAATGAGCCCCTGGTGACCAGGGCACTCTTTGCATTGACCCATCATGCACTTTTCACTTTCATCTGAACAGACAGGGATTCTTGAGTCGAAATTAACCCTTTTCAGCGATTCTTGAGTCGAAATTAACCCTTTTCAGCCTCATATGTGGATATTTGACTTGATTTTACAGGCTTATAAAAGATATTATGCCTCCAATTTTTTGATATTGTGTAGAAAACATGTTGGGCTATTTTTTTCATGATAGGTCATCTTAAGGTCACATGGGCCACAAGGTCAAATTCAAGGTCAAAAGGTTATCACTCTTTAAAACATTCCTATGTCAAAAATAAGGGTAGATTTGAAATCCTTGTGGAATTTCCATTCCAGAAATTCATATTTCATCAATTTTGACCTATTGGTAACTGAGCTGTGGTCATTTGAATATTGGCGACCACGCCCATTTTGGCCGAAATCTCCCTTTTTTGGTTGGCCGTATCTCAGGAAATTTGGAATATCAGATTTTTCAGCCGAAATGAGCATATAAACCAAATTTCAGCAAAATCGAAGGGGGTACGGTTTACTTTTTACATTTTATTGGGTGATTTGACACGGAATGACCCATAATTCCTAATATTTTGTTTTATTATAAATTTGACTTCTATTAAGCACCCAACCTGTGCTAAACAGCCACTTTCTATGATTCTCTTTGCTGGCTGCTTAACACAGGTTTGACTGTAGCTTCATATTTCTCTACTACTAATATCTGTTTAACGTTTAACATTGTCCAGGTTGTGTTTGGCAGTTGTTTCTTTCTATTGTTTTACTGACGCTGTCATCAAATGGAGATGGCACCGGTACCCTTTTTGTAGAAGCAAACGACTACTTTCCGACCTACCTACCCAAACAATCGGGGTCGGCAAATGTGAAGCTAAAGCCTGAATGTGCAGTGGGCAGGCTGTGAGGCCTACAATTTAGGCAATTGGTTGTGCATTGTGTGTATTTTGTCAGTTTTGGTATTGCTTTTGAGAGATTATTTGTATGTTTCAGATGCTATAGCTAGTGATGATAACATCAGAATCACACCGTCTTTGAGAAGCAAAAAAGGTAAGTGATAAACCAGAATGTGGACGTAATGCCGGACAGACATAAACCAGAATGGGGGACATAATGCCGGACAGACATAAACCAGAATGGGGACATAATGCCAGACAGACATAAACCAGAATGGGGACATAATGCCGGACAGACATAAACCAGAATGTGGACATAATGCCGGACAGACATAAACCAGAATGGCGACATTATGCCAGACAAAAATCCCCCCCCCCTGTTTTTTAACGCTGGACAAAATTCCCCTCGTCTAGGGTTAAGGTTAGGGTCCTACCTTTAATATGAATGGGTGGGGGGGGGCTATGTCATTCCAGGGTTCTTATAAATATTGTAGGGGATGATGCCAGCCTGTGTCAAACCATGGGAGTGAATTATTTCCCACAATCCATAGCCAGGGATCATTCTAGAGGGCGATGTGGGGGAAATTGTCGCCCTAGGGACCCTGACTTCTCCCTCTGGGGGCCCACTTCTCCCTAAAAAAAATATTATTTTGTTTTGGTTTTTACGATTTTCAAACAAAATATAGTCTATAAAGCACTCCTTCTACTCAAATGTTGTATTTAATGGTTGTACTGTGCATTTTAACCCCATTTTGCAGAAGTATATTAACCCATTCAACACCAAGTAACTGACATGGACTGGTCCATGATATTTTTAGACCAATAAATTAATAACAAAATTACATTTGGATCAGTTCATTTATCAAAATGGGTAATTTTTTTTCTAAAAATAGTTACATTACTTGAAAAAAGTGCAGATCCTGATGAGACGGCTCGTCACGAGCCGGCTCATCTGGATCTACACTTTTTTGTAAGCCAATTTAGAGGTATTCAACACCACGTTGATTTAAAGAACACCATTTAAGGAAGCGTTCACGTGTTTTCTCACTTCTCCCAAAAATTCTGACCTAGAATGAACCCTGCATAGCAATCAATATCAGGGTTCCTGCTGTCCGTTGCTAATTGTGCCAATTGCGGCAAAGAACAAATACTGGCGCTAAATTTTGTGTATTGACAAAAATATGGGGGGGTGATGCAACATGTTTTGTCAAATATATGACTTCAAATACATTGTATTTATTTATGAACTATATGATTTTGGGGGAGATGAAATTCTCGAGGAATTACACTGTGGACAATAAATATCGAATACCCCCACCCCCGAGGTCCGCGGGGGAATAATATGGTACACGGGGGAACCCCGCATACTGGTTGTTGCCGATAATTACTCATCCAACCGCCACATTTAGCTGGGCAATGTGTAATGAATTTGTGTTTTAGCGTGACTATAGACAGGGTACCCACGCATCAGGGAAAACAGGGAAAATGACCAAAACCTGTTCCCTGCAGGGAATTATCAGGGAATTTTAAAAACATGAGAATATCAGGGAATTATCAGGGAATTTTATTTTGTCATCCTCGCACGCGCGCATACATGGTCGTCCGCGACCATTTTGTCGTCGTCCGCGCATAGTTTGTCATCTATGCGCACACGTGTATTTGGTCATGATTGAGTATTTCGTCATCTAGGCCTATGTAAACGCGTATATTTGTCAGGGAAAATTGGAGATTGATCAGGGAAATATCAGGGAATTATCAGGGAATTTGTTTCCTCATATCCTGTGGGTACCCTGATAGATTATCACTGAGATGTATATTTTAGGCTCCATTTGGACTAAGAATGCGGCAACATTTGATCACTGGTCTATAGAAGTTGTGTTCAAAGTAACTGGGCGCGGTCGTGTTGGAGCCGATGGATTGGTAAGGGAGTTATTCAATTAGGACTTTTATACAGTAATACGTCCGCATCCGTGGTCGAGTGGTTACGGTCGCTGACTTGTACACCATCATCACTGATGGTCACGGGTTCGAGCCCCGCTCAGACCGTGTTTCATTTATATGAAAAAGTTGGCAGTTTCTTACGGAGGTTGGTGCACCCAAGTACTGGTTAACCGCTGGAGCCTACCCAGGATAGGTGTTGTTAGGTAAACTGCCCGCCGGCGATATAGCGCAAAAATGGTGCTGATGCAGGCGTATAACCTGAAATATAAATAAATAAATATAAATAAATACAGTAATAAACTCGTCGAACATATTTTGATAACATGTACTGGTAGTTGGCATAGGGTTTTATTCTAGAGCAGAAAAAAGGAAGGGTGGTTCAGAAAAGGGGCAGGAGCAATAATGAGGTATGGGAGAGTGTGTTTTAGAAAAAATATTATTTTTTACAATTTTCATACACAATTCAGGGCTCATTCTAGAGGACAATTTGGGCGAAATAGTCACCCTAGGGACCCTGACTTCGCCCCCTGGGGGCCCCACTTCTCCCTTAAATTTTTTTTAAAAATTACTGGGTATTTTTAAAATTTCCATACAATACTTTGTCCAGTAAGATACACTGGTCCATTATAAAGCACTCTTATTCAAATGTTGTATTTATGGTCATACTGTGCATTTTAACCATATTTTGTTGACATTTATTAAATAACACCATTTAAGGATGCGAGCAAGCGCTTTCTCACTTCTCCCAAACATTCTGACCTAGAATGAACCCTTGTTTGCCCATCACTGCTGTAGGTAAGGTTGGAATCCCACTGGGGGTGTCAAATTATCTGGCTTGCGGAAAGTTGGTGCTTCTACCCGAGTGCCCGTCCGTGTCTGGAGTGGCACCGAGGGTATTCCTCCACTAATAACAGGGCGGGGATGCAGGGGGGGTACTGTAGGACCGGGTTAAGACAGCGATGGATTTTTTTCTCTCTTTTCTTTCCACATTTTCCCAATTGTTTCATTTTAGTAACTTCTATTGATGGATTTATGAAAATAGTTTCCTTCGTCTTTTTATTTCTCATTTTCGTCTTTAAAATTAACATTACCGACCTATCAAATTTCGAAATTTATGTTTCCAGTTAATCATATCAACTATAATTGATACTACTGAGACGATGTTGCACATTTTGTTAAAATAAAATTTGATTATTGGGAAGGGCCGTTTTCTAATGTTGGTTATAACTTGTGGCCCAACCCTTTTGCTATGTTACACAAATGTATATATGTGCCTTATAATCTGTTAACTTATTTCACATCTGATTCATGCTGGTATGTAATATTGTATTGTCGAATGTACTACACAGGGTTCATTCTAGGTCAGAATTTTTGGGAGAAGTGAGAAAGCGCGTGATCGCTTCCTTAAATGGTGTTCTTTAATATACTTCTGCAAAATAGGGTTAAAATGCACAGTACCATTAAATACAACATTTGAATAGAAGGAGTGCTTTATAATGGGCCGGTGTATCTTACTAGACAAAATTTTGTTTAAAAATCGTAAAAACCAAAAAATATTTAAAAAATTGGGGGGAGAAGTGGGGCCCCCAGAGGGCGAAGTCTGGGTCCCTAGGGTGACAATATCGCCCACTAGAATGATCCGTCTCATCAGGATCTGCACTTTTTGCAAGTAGTATTACTAATTTTAGACAAAATTACCCATCTTGATAAATGAACTGGTCCGAATGTAATTTTCTTATTCATTTATTGGTCTAAGAATATCATGGACCAGTCCATGTCAGTTACTTGGTGTTGAAAGAGTTAATACCCACAAATCCAACAAACACAAAATTGTGTACAATTGTATCTACGGTAACAGTTTTATATAGATCTTGTAGCTTGAAGGTATAAGTTGAGCTTTCATGTAATGGAGTTGATTGACAGCTTGACACATGGTGCACCCCTGCAGCGACCCTATCAATTAAAATGAAAGATCGCATGCTCTAGGTTATTGGTGGCCTGTCATTGAAACAATGGTTATCTATCTCTTGTTTTGAAAACACAATAGAAATTATTTGCATTTATAAATACATCCATTTATAATCTGAAGATAAAATGTATGCAATTTAAAATAATAATAAATAATTTTATAAATAATACTATAAATTATAGAATTAAGACTATACATAATTATAGAGTTAAAATTTATAAAAAAATTAAAAAATACAATAGAAATTATTTGCATTTATAACTACATTAATTTATAATCTGAAGTATAATATTTATACAATTTAAAATAATAATAAAACTATAAATTATAAAATTACGACTATACATCAGTAACTATTATAAAGTTATACAATTTAAAATTAAAAATAAATTAATAAATACAATAGCAATTATTTGCATTTATAAATTACATCAATTTTGTGTGAAATGAGAAAATATCTCTCCCTGCTCTCAAAATATGAAGACAGTTTGTCCCAAATCACCATCCAGCTTGGGCCCAGGGGTCATTCTAGAGGGCGATGTGGGCAAAATAGTCGCCCTAGGGACTATGACTTCGCCCCCTGATGGCTCCACTTCTCCCTAAAAAAATGTTAAAAATATATAATAAAAAACAATTTTCATACAAAATGTTGTCCAGTAAGATACACTGGGCCAGTATAAAGCACACCTTCTATGCATATGTTGTATTTCATGGTCATACTGTGTATTTAAACATATTTTGTTGATATTTATTAAATAACATTTTTTATGGACACGATCCCGCTCTTTCTCACTACTCCCAAAAATTCTGACCTGAAATGTGTCTGTATGTCGATAATTTTTAGGTCCCCAGGTGATTAAATGACCTATTGTACATACTCGCATATAAAACCAGTATTTTACCACCAGCTTATGGCCTAAAATGTTGCATCACGTCTTATACAATGTAAGTGAGAGCTAAAAAATGCTTAAAATAAAAATCTAGCTGATCCTAAATCTGTATAAACAAAACTGTTATATTATATTACAGGCTATGTGGTTTACTGAGATGAAGGGGATTGAGGGGCCGGTGTTCGGCAGCAACGACTACTGGAAAGGGCTAGCGGTGTTCTTCGATTCCTTCGATAATGACGGACAGGTGCGTATATTTTGATATGTAGGAAAACATACTGTGGTGAACAACCCTCCATATTACAATATTTTAGGGATGACAACGAATAGCAATTTTACTATTCCAAAATAATATTCGGTCGGGAAGGTATTCGAATATTCGATATAATTCTATCAAAAACTCAAAATCACTCAAACTCTTATTTAAAAAAAGGGGGAGGCTCGCCAGCATGTGGATTCACGGCTACAGCACATCAGGACAGATCCACCAGCTCTTCTAGATAGTGGACACTCTAGATAGTGATATTGAAACACTATATCTTCGCCGGCTTTTTTCGACACTTTCTCTTCCTTCTTCTACTTCTCCGGCAGATAGACGAGACGGCGGACCTGAGGGAGCGGCAAAGGTCGTGGATCCACGCTCCCCCGAGCTACACCGGAGTATAGTAGACTCGTTTGCGACAATCGACGACCAGATGTCTAACTGTCAGATCCGTATTAATGCTGCTGCGGGGTGACCAACAGTGAGGAGGGTGGCCCTACAAAGGACCACGTACAGACCAGGCCTTGTCACCCTGGCACGGAAAGAAGAAATCACCAGAGGACGTCTCCATAAGCTTCATAGAAGAAGAATCGCCAGCGACTACAGAAATAATCACCGTAGAATAGGAATAATCATCATAGAAGATGGACATAATCATCGTAGAACACATAATCATCGTAGAATAACCAACACAGAAGAACGAACTCACCTTAGGATATAAACAACTTAGAAAATACAGTCGCCCAAATGCATTTATGCGGTGGCGACTTTAAATAAAACGAACATCATCATCAAAAAATGCCAAATTAAGCTACTTTACTAAACGTCATCTTCTTCCTGTAAGGCCATGCAAATATGACGGCGACTCATTCAGTTATTGTTATCGGCTGCTGTACATTCTTGGGTGTTTTCACAAATGAAGCCGATGTCACTTGAACTGCTTTCCGTTGAAGGATGTTTGTTTTTCAAATGATTATTCAGATTGATGTTGTACCAGAATATGTGTACCATGCAGTTTTCTTCCCTCCACGTTACATTATTTAGATAGCATTTAACCTGCACCATGACTTGTACTGACATGTTTGAAGCTTGGAATAGTGCTACACCCACCAGTGTAATTAGGTTTTTTTTTCTAGAGTGGAATGGCAGGGAGCCCCAGCCCCGTTAAGCCCCACCCTTTAACCTTTTTAAAAAAATATATATTTTTTAAAATTATTTTTGTTTAACCCATTCAACCCCAAGTAACTAACATGGACTGGTGCGTGATATTTTCAGACCAATAAATTAATAAGAAAATTACCTTTGGACCAGTTCATTTATCAAAATGGGTAATTTTATCTAAAAATAGTAATAATTATTACTGGCAAAAAAGTGCAGATCCTGATGAGACGGCTCGTCACGAGCCTGCTCATCTGGATCTACACTTTTCATAAGCCTATTTAGAGGCCTGTGGGGTTGAAAGGGTTAAAAATGTTTTTATATAAGCCTTCGGACGGGCATATCTATATAACTTACAACTTGTCCGCCATTTTCACTAATATGTACTGCCTGTTGATCAAAAAGTAGCAAAATTGTCCAGGGGCTAACCCCAAAATACCCTCCTGTACCTCATTGTGGTGGTGCATCCTGTCCATTTTCTGACTCGCCCTGCCCTTTTTTTCCCACAATAGAATAAACCCCTTGTAACCATGTCCACCCTACATGTAGCATCTTGTACCATGACTTGTCAGGACATGTTTGAAGCTAGGAATAGTGTCGCAATTGGCAACCGACAGCGGGATCTCTGGCAAAAACCCTATATACCATGTGAATTGCTTGTTTTCAGACGCTAGTAGATGGAAAGTTAGGGAAGTCAGCCGGGGTAAATAAACATGCACTGAGAACTAATGCTTTCCCGATTAACATACTAGGTCATCTCCTCTAACATACAGGGATCATTCTAGAGGGTGTGGGCAAAATTGTCGCCCTAGGGACCCTGACTTCGCCCTCTTTATTTTTTGGTTTTTACGATTTTCAAACAAAATTTTGTCTAGTAAAATACACTGGCCCATTATAAAGCATTCCTTCTATTCAAATGTTGTATTTAATGGTTGTACTGTGCATTTTAACCCTATTTTGCAGAAGTATATTAAAGAACACCATTTAAGGAAGCGATCACACGCTTTCTCACTTCTCCCAAAAATTCTGACTTAGAATGAACCCTGTAGGTCATCTCCTCTTAACATAGTGTGTGTCTCCTGTATGTGAGGGCGGCCTCCATGGTCGTGGAAGTCGGGATAGCGCAATGGTAGCGTGTTCGCTTCAGGTTTCAAAGGCATGGAGTTCGCGCCTAGCTCCAGCTGTATGCGTTGTGATTGTACCCTTAGGCAAGGGGCTTAAATTACACATTGCTTCATCTCTCTCCCTCGTTGCAATGGATTCCATCAGGAATGAGGTCTCGACAGTGATTAATCTAACATTGTAAAAACGTTCGCAATCGAGATCAAATAAATGTTGCATAAACAATGGTCAAAGACGGCAAATCACTTGCTCTTCACACTGAAGGTTCGACACCCATTGTGGGTGTGTCTTCGAAACCCATTGTGGGTGTGTCTTCGAAACCCATTGTGGGTGTGTCTTCGAAACCCATTGTGGGTGTGTCTTCGAAACCCATTGTGGGTGTGTCTTCGAAACCCATTGTGGGTGTGTCTTCGAAACCCATTGTGGGTGTGTCTTCGAAACCCATTGTGGGTGTGTCTTCGAAACCCATTGTGGGTGTGTCTTCGAAACCCATTATGGGTGTGTCTTCGAAACCCATTGTGGGTGTGTCTTCGAAACCCATTGTGGGTGTGTCTACGAAACCCATTGTGGGTGTGTCTACGAAACCCATTGTGGGTGTGTCGCATTATTTCATGTGAGGAGGCTATCCAGTGAGCTCGCAGTTGCAGAAGGTCGGCAGTTCTACCTGGGTGCCTGCCTGTGACCCTGAAATAATGGTCCGATGTGCACCTGATGTTTTCCTCCACCATTAAAGCTGGAACGTTGCTATAAAAACCTTGGTCTGTGTGGACGACTACATCCAAATACTAACAAAATTAAAACCATATCTTTGTGGGATTTTCGATAATTGCTTTATCTTTGCAGTTTCATTATTTCTTTATATGTATCTTTGTAGGTCAATGATTTCTTTATCTTTGCAGTTCAATGGTTTCTTTATCTTTGCAGTTCAATGATATCTTTATCTTTGCAGTTCAATGATATCTTTATCTTTGCAGTTCAATCATTTCTTTATCTTTGCAGTTCAATGGTTTCTTTATCTTTGCAGTTCAATGGTTTCTGTATCTTTGTGGGATTTTCAATGATTACTTTGCCTTTATAGCCAATCTTAAGTGATCATTTAATGTCCATTATTTATAGAGTACAGTTTTCTATTAGTTTATTACAGTTCAGTTTATACAAATTTATTTTAGCTTGATTGCGAAACAAGTTCTGACAATTAATATTAATCGCTCTCGAGACCTCATTCCTGATGTTTCTCAGAATATATAGATACATGTAGGTCTAATACTGAACACTGTATTATTCTTATATATACATGTAGGTCTAATACTGAACACTGTATTATTCTTATAGATACATGTAGGTCTAATACTGAACACTGTATTATTCTTATATATAGATACATGTAGGTCTAATACTGAACACTGTATTATTCTTATATATAGATACATGTAGGTCTAATACTGAACACTGTATTATTCTTATATATACATGTAGGTCTAATACTGAACACTGTATTATTCTTATATATAGATACATGTAGGTCTAATACTGAACACTGTATTATTCTTATATATACATGTAGGTCTAATACTGAACACTGTATTATTCTTATATATAGATACATGTAGGTCTAATACTGAACACTGTATTATTCTTATATATAGATACATGTAGGTCTAATACTGAACACTGTATTATTCTTATATATAGATACATGTAGGTCTAATACTGAACACTGTATTATTCTTATATATACATGTAGGTCTAATACTGAACACTGTATTATTCTTATATATACATGTAGGTCTAATACTGAACACTGTATTATTCTTATAGATACATGTAGGTCTAATACTGAACACTGTATTATTCTTATATATACATGTAGGTCTAATACTGAACACTGTATTATTCTTATATATAGATATACCCGCACTAACACAAACATCAATGTTTATCCTCTTTCTCATCTTATTATTATTAAAATTATTCCGGTTGATCGGCAATAGTTAACCATTATTTAACAAGCTCGCGGCTGACCAACCGGCCATACATGTTCCGGTTGATCGGCAATAGTTAACCATTATTTAACAAGCTCGCGGCTGACCAACCGGCCATACATGTTCCGGCTAATCGGCAATCAGTAACCATTATCTACAAGCTCGCGGCTGACCAACCGGCCATACATGTTCCGGCTAATCGGCAATCAGTAACCATTATTTACAAGCTGCCGGCTCAACAACCGGCCATACATGTTCCAATATTTACAATTACATAACATGTACAGTCAAACCTGTGTTAAGCAGCCAGCCAAGGGTATCACAGAAATGAGCTGCATAGCACAGTTGGCTGTCTAATAGAGGTCAAATGTATAGTAAAACAACATATTGGGAATCTGGAAACTGGCTGTGTAATACAGGTTGGCTGCTTAATAGAGGTGAGCACTAACACTGTAACACAGGTTTGACTGCATATTCATTGTTATAAAACATGGTTTATAATAACATGGAAGTATGAATGGGGAACAAATGTTTGATGGTAATGAGGAAGTTGCGGTGATGTTATTTTGACGCTCTTATTGTCTGCCCCTATATACATGCTGTTGCCACATAATTTAATCATAATCAATTGGTTATGTTTTCATTTGTGTTAGTACAGCGTGACTCCTGTACTGACTATACATTTTGGTACTTGTAGCCTAATCTATGGCCGGGCTGAGCATTCAAATCGTATTAGTAACGCACACAATGTAATCACCTTAGTTTATAATATATGAGTGTTAACTAAACATCACCGTACGCTCGCCACATGGTTCGCCGTATGCTTGCCCACGTGGTTCACCGTACGCTCGCCCAGATGGTTTGCCGGAGGCGAGGGTAAATAAGTTCAACCATCATCATGTTTTCATTTGATTTTTTTACAGAACAACCCCAATACACCGGTACCTATATATTGTTTTAGTGTATCAAATGTAGTCCATGAAATCTCTTCTTAGATTCTCTGTATGACACTGTTTTGCTATTGGTTAAATTAGACGACCAATCAGAGCCAATCACAAAAATCTTAAGCACCCAATCAGAGCTCAGCACACAAAATCTTAAGCAACCAATCAGAGCTCAGCAAACAAAACTTTAAGCAACCAATCAGAGCTCATCATAAAAACCTTTAGCAAACGAGCAGGGCCAAACCCACAAAATTGTGTGCAACTAATAGGGACAGAGCTCAAGAATCTTAACGAATTGATTACAGAAAGTGTCCAGTTATTAACACTGACTGTTTAATATGCCCTGTTTGTTATCTGGTAGCTGGCCCCTTAATTAATATTGCTTGTTTAATAGAGGTGACCTCTAGCACAAGTTTGACTGTACTACCATAACGGTAAAACCGATTGGGCTTGTCCGAGTGCTGAAGACATGTGTATCAGCTTGGGCTTGTCCGAGTGCTGAAGACAGGTGTATCAGCTTGGGCTTGTCCGAGTGCTGAAGACAGGTGTATCAGCTTGTGCTTGTCCGAGTGCTGAAGACAGGTGTATCAGCTTGGGCTTGTCCGAGTGCTGAAGACAGGTGTATCAGCTTGGGCTTGTCCGAGTGCTGAAGACAGGTGTATCAGCTTGGGCTTGTCCGAGTGCTGAAGCCAGGTGTATCAGCTTGGGCTTGTCCGAGTGCTGAAGACAGGTGTATCAGCTTGGGCTTGTCCGAGTGCTGAAGACAGGTGTATCAGCTTGGGCTTGTCCGAGTGCTGAAGCCAGGTGTATCAGCTTGGGCTTGTCCGAGTGCTGAAGACAGGTGTATCAGCTTGGGCTTGTCCGAGTGCTGAAGACAGGTGTATCAGCTTGGGCTTGTCCGAGTGCTGAAGCCAGGTGTATCAGCTTGGGCTTGTCCGAGTGCTGAAGACAGGTGTATCAGCTTGGGCTTGTCCGAGTGCTGAAGACAGGTGTATCAGCTTGGGCTTGTCCGAGTGCTGAAGCCAGGTGTATCAGCTTGGGCTTGTCCGAGTGCTGAAGACAGGTGTATCAGCTTTGGCTTGTCCGGGGGGGTGAAGATAATACAACGAGAATCTAAGAACAAGTTTTGTATGGCACTGGTGTATTACAACATGGGAGTAGAGGTCAAACTAATGGATGTGTGCAGATAGCTTATTACACATATGCATTGCAGTATGCATAGTTGCATAGTTGCAAGCATAGTGTAATTGGTTTGAGTATATGGTTACAGGTATTCTGTGGTAATGGGCGTGGTTTGTAGCAGTCGGGACACAGTGTGGGTGGGGGAAACAATTTATGAAGCCTATCAGAGCTCTAGATAAATTTTGGTGTAAAGGGTATTTTACCCCTTGACTTTTTTTGGCAAAAGGTAATTTACTCCCAAATATTAAACTTAAAGGATATCCTGAAAATTTTAATACAACTCGTGCCAAACGCCATTTTTTGTGAATGGCACGTTTGGTCGAGCGGAACAATGTTCCATTCCGCCTCCATGGTCGAGTGGTTACGGTCACTGACTTGTATACCACTGTAACCTATCATCACTGATGGTCACGGGTTGGTGCACCCAAGTACTGGTTAACCGCTTGAGCCTGCCCAGGAAAGGTGTTGTTAGGTAAACTGCCCGCCGGCGATATAGCCCAAAATGGTGCTGATGCAGGCGTAAAACCCGAAATATAACATATATAACAATGTTCTTCGATTATGAGTTCATAATGGACTAAATCATGCGTTTTATTGTGCACAGGTCTCTCAATTTTTAAAACATATTTTACGCACGACTATGTATTTTGATACGTTTTTTTAGAAAAACCAATGCGTAATTAATCGTATACGCACCTTATCTAGAGGTCAGAAGCCTATATTGCTGAAACGTTGTCGACATTTCTCACAGAATACCAAATACCAATGTACAAACTGTAGTTTGTCGGCATGATCAATATATAATCTGTAAGCACGCACTGGTTGAATGAGTGACACTAACTCTTAAGCATGAGAATATATATACAACCGCACATGTATTCAGCGGGCATGCGTAATGCTACATTACTAATACTATAGATGTAAATATAGACAACCGCTCCTGTATCCAGCGGGCTTGCGCAATGCTACATTACTAATACTATGTATATATAGACAACCAACCGCTCCTGTATCCAGCGGGCTTGCGCAATGCTACATTACTAATACTATGTATATATAGACAACCACACCTGTATCCAGCGGGCTTGCGCAATGCTACATTACTAATACTATGTATATATAGACAACCGCTCCTGTATCCAGCGGGCTTGCGCAATGCTACTTGTACTAGCCGGGTCCTTACTGCGGGGTTTATTCTAGAGTGGAAGAGAAAGGGAAGGGCCAGAAACTGGACAGGGTGCATTTTGAGCATCCTCAACTACGGTGATTAATTAAAGACGCAGTAAGGCAGTGCGTATACAGTCTACATCCATTATGTCAAAGTCGGTTATGTCGAATTCTCCGGCTATCTCGAAGACGGATCAAAGTCCCGTTTCAGACACTTATCATTTTACATATAACTGGCTCCGTTTATATCGAATTTCGTAAAGTCAAACTGCGGTTATGTCAAAGTATTTTGTTCGGTCCGATGGAATTCGACATAACGGGTGCAGACTGTAAAATGGTGAAAGGATTAAATTGTAAGGCTTACACATAATGTGGACCAATAGAATTAAGAATGTTCGGTACATGTATATACAGCAGGATGGGGATCATTCTAGAGGGCGATGTGGGCTAAACGTCGCTCTAGGGACCCTGACTTCGCCCACTGGAAACCCCACTTCTCCCTAAACACATTTTTTTTATTACAGTAAATATTATATTATTTTTTTTACAATTTTCACACAAAATGTTGTCCAGTAAGATACACTGGCCCATTATAAAGCACTCCTTCTATTCAAATGTTGTAATTAACAGTCATACTGTGCATTTTAACCATATTTTGTTGAAATTTGTTAAATAACGCCATTTAAGGACGCAAACGCGCGCTTTCTCTCTACACCCATACATTCTGACCTAGAATGAACCCTCATGATCATTTTGATGGGAATTGGGAGATTATGTACATGAAGTGATCTCAATAAAACACAACTGTGGATCCTTCCAGCTAACTGTATCTCAGACAGCGTTCATGTTTCATTTATTTTGAAACAAGTTTAATCATTATTTGCGTTTCATTTTTTCTGAAACAGGATGACATTGTTGTGTTTCATTAATTTTGAAACAGAATCAGAGGTAAATTTTTAGATTTTCATCTGTTTCACTAATTTTGAAACAAGATCAGATGTTATTGTTATAACATTCGGTTCTGTTTATTTTGAAACAGGATGACATTGTTGTGTTTAATTAATTTTGAAACAGAATCAGAGGTAAATATTTCGATTTTTTCATCTGTTTCACTAATTTTGAAACAAGATCGGATGTTATTGTTATAACATTCGGTTCTGTTTATTTTGAAACAGGATGACATTGTTGTGTTTAAATAGTTTTGACACGGAATCATAGGTAAATATTTTGATTTTTCATCTGTTTCATTCATTTTAAAACAAGATCAAATGTTTCACTAATTTTGAAACAAGATCGGATGTTATTGTTATAACATTCTGTTCGGTTTATTTGGAAACAGGCAGCTGCTGCTCACAGTGGGAAACCTCGAGTAAGTTTGTGTCGTAGTTCTTCGCACAAAATATGAGAAGGCCGCATTTATTAAAGTCCCATAAGTCTCCGACCCTACTATACCTTACGGAGAGTAAAAAATGGGGTTAACCCAGAAATGGTGCCCGAAAAGTAAAGCTCCGAAGTTGTCTCATTACAGTCCCCGAATATTGCTCCCGTTTGTTCATTTCTTAATTCCCCACAGAATATTGCTCCCGTTTGTTCATTTCTTAATTCCCCACAGAATATTGCTCCTGTTTGTTCATTTCTTAATTCCCCACAGAATATTGCTCCTGTTTGTTCATTTCTTAATTCCCCACAGAATGTTGCTCCTGTTTGTTCATTTCTTAATTCCCCACAGAATGTTGCTCGTTTGTTCATTTCTTAATTCCCCACAGAATGTTGCTCCTGTTGTTCATTTCTTAATTCCCCACAGAATATTGCTCCTGTTTGTTCATTTCTTAATTCCCCACATATATCTGTGTGTGTTGTGCTTACTTATCGTCAATACCAGTTATTGTGTCTTAGTAAAGTCCCAATCTGTTTGTTTTAGTAAACGTCATGTTTTCATAAAACCTTGAAATTATAAGTATTAAAGCTTCATAATTATTATCTTTTAAAAAAGTCTTTATAATTATTTCATAAAACCCTGAAATTATAATTATTAAAAGCTGCATATTGTCTTTTAATAAATTTTCATATCGTCTTTTATAATAGTCCCATTCTCACATTTATCTTTTATTAACCCATTTCATTCTGGATACCGTTCAAACAGTATTTGCAAAGAACATAGAGCCAGATCAGCCGCCATGGAATGTGCCGTCTGATCAGGCTCTATGCTGTTTGCTATTCAGATGATCTTGCTAAGACACTTGGATATGTAGCAAACAACATAGATCCTGATCAGCACGCAGCGTCACGCTGTGGCTGATCTGGATCTATGTTGTTTGCAAAGGCCTTTAAATGTATCCAGAATGAAATGGGTTACGGTATGAATTTCTAGAGTTTCTTTGATGCAGTAATTAGTTTAAACAATATTTCTTTCTTTGAATAAACATACCGGTAGTCAAGTATAAATAATACCTCTTTCCTCTGTTACCTCTATCCTGATGCAGTCGTTAATTGTAAGCCTGCCCTGCTATCAAAGCCAGAAAAGGGATGCGGTGCGGGTGCTGTGCGGATGCGGTGCTTTATAACTTTTCTCCCAGCAAGCCCTAATAGAATCATTGGCCTGCAGGCAGACGTCGTGTCATTGAATCCTTGCCCGACTACTTGAGATTGGCCTGCAGGCAGACGTCGTGTCATTGAATCCTTGCCCGACTACTTGAGATTGGCCTGCAGGCAGACGTCGTGTCATTGAATCCTTGCCCGACTACTTGAGATTGGCCTGCAAGCAGACGTCGTGTCATTGAATCCTTGCCCGACTACTTGAGATTGGCCTGCAGGCAGACGTCGTGTCATTGAATCCTTGCCCGACTACTTGAGATTGGCCTGCAGGCAGAGGTCGTGTCATTGAATCCTTGCCCGAATACTTGAGATTGGCCTGCAGGCAGACGTCGTGTCATTGAATCCTTGCCCGACTACTTGAGATTGGCCTGCAGGCAGACGTCGTGTCATTGAATCCTTGCCTGACTACTTGAGATTGGCCTGCAGGCAGACGTCGTGTCATTGAATCCTTGCCCGAATATTTGTAGTCCCCTATTGGCTAGATTGTCTGATTAGCACAGTTGTTAGTGTGATCGCCTCACACCAATGCAACCCAGTTTGATCCCCGGACAGGAAGGTATGTGAGACTGTACAGTGGTCGTCAGATCGGACACGTACGTTTTCTCTGGTTATTCCGACCCCTCACCCAAAAAACCCACAAAAAAATGACCATATGTGCTTTCATGTGCACCAGTTATTAATAAAATCTTTATTTCGAAATCGTTATAAAATAAATAAAGTTTATAATAATATTGGTTGACGAGAAACTGTAAAGTTTAAGTCTTAATAAAGCATTCTTCTTCTTCCTAATTTCAAAATTGCTATATTGTTATTTTAGTGCCAATTTTAAGCATGGCGACAATAAACAAATCTGTTAACCCATTTCATTCTGGATACATTTAAAGGCTTTTTCAAACAACATAGATCCAGATCAGCTGCAGCGCGATGATGTGTGCTGATCAGGATCTATGTTGTTTGCTACATAGCCAAGTGTCTTAGCAAGATCATCTGAATAGCAAACAGCATAGAGCCTGATCAGAGGGCATGTTCCATGTCGGCTGATCTGGCTCTATGTTCTTTGCAAATACTGTTTGAACGGTATCCAGAATGAAATGGGTTAAAGACCTAGATTACGGACAGGTCTGGCAGGTGAACGTACAGCAATACATGGGTTTTACTGTTATATTACCTGGCAATACTAGTAACAAATTGAGGCCCAGGCAGAGTTATCGATAATCAATTACTTGTTAAGATCAATATGGTATATATAAACCGCCATAAAGTTATGTTGTAAAATTAATCTGTGGTAGCCCCAAAAATATACACTGCAAATATTATAGCCAGTTAGAACAGTTACACGTGAGTTTATCATGTAGCATGAGGAAAGCAATCATAAGTAGTATATATATGCTGTTCCTTTCATCCGCGTACATCACTTTTTACTTGACATTGTAAACATTGTTGTTGTTTTGTTGTAGAGCACTTTGTGTATATTTTCTCCTTTAACCTGGCTTGCTTGTTGTTTTCAGGCTTACATGTAGTACAGAGATCATTCTAGAGGGTGATGTGGGCGAAATAGTCGTCCTAGGGACTCTGACTTCGCCCTCTGGGGTCCCCACTTATCCCTAAACACTTTTAATTTTTTTTTTTTACAATTTAATTTTATTTATTTTTCAATTTTCATACAAAATTCTGTTCAGTAAGATACACTGGCTATTTAATGGTCATACTGTGCATTTTAACGATTATGATATTTTGTTGAAATTTATTATAAATAACACCATTTAAGGACGTGATCGCGCATGCATTCTCACTTGTCCCAAAATATTCTGACCTAGAATGAACCCTGCTGATTCAAATCACTTTCTGCCCAACTTACAAACATGTCCAAATTTTGGTAGAAACTTTACTGATTTACATACACGACTGGTCTTGCACCTGGCATAATGGTGGATGTGTTGTTGGGTGTGCGAGTGTCACGTATGCTGTGCCTCACGCTGGTTTTTACAGATGGTAGTAACTATGCTCATATTGTTTAACTACTCAAAAGAGCAATTTATTCATGTAAACTGAATAATTATGTTGGTTTCAGGGACGGTTCCAGGAAACTGAATAATTATGTTGGATTCGGGGACGGTTCCAGGAAACTGAATAATTATGTTGGTTTCAGGGACGGTTCCAGGAAACTGAATAATTATGTTGGTTTCAGGGACAGTTCCAGGAAACTGAATAATTATGTTGGTTTCAGGGATGGTTCCAGGAAACTGAATAATTATGTTGGTTTCAGGGACGGATCCAGGAAACTGAATAATTATGTTGGATTCGGGGACGGTTCCAGGAAACTGAATAATTATGTTGGTTTCAGGGACGGTTCCAGGAAACTGAATAATTATGTTGGTTTCAGGAACGGATCCAGGAAACTGAATAATTATGTTGGATTCGGGGACGGTTCCAGGAAACTGAATAATTATGTTGGTTTCAGGGACGGTTCCAGGAAACTGAATAATTATGTTGGTTTCAGGGACGGTTCCAGAAAACTGAATAATTATGTTGGATTCATGGACGGTTCCAGAAAACTGAATAATTATGTTGGATTCAGGGACGGATCCAGGAAACTGAATAATTATGTTGGTTTCAGGGACGGTTCCAGGATTTCAAGTTAGAGGGGAAGCAAGATTTTTTTAGATCAATGATTCACATATCGTACATATTTATATAAATTAAAAACCCACTTTTATACTATTTGTGGAGAACAGCACAGACTCTATCAGAGTAGAGTCCATCATATCATTTATCAAGGCAATAGGAATTTATAATAAGCTGTGATATCAATTGTTAATCATGCCTTTGTAGTAATCATTCATTCATATATTACCTGTAATTAATCTTACGTCTTTTTACTTCTTAGTATTAATTTTTACGTAATGCATATACTTATATAGAATTTTATTTCATACACTCGACAATAAACATAACTTTAATGCGCTCTACATGACCTTAGATGTCGATGCGCCGTAAAACACCATTCATTCATTTAGAACAGCACAGAGGAAATGGTTGGATGTTGATGCGTTAATTATTGAGTTTGCCAGGAATACTGTATGATCTGGACTTCCTGGGGGTGATGGGGTGTGACCCCACCCCCCTATGAATCTGATTGATGGGTTTATGGACAAATTGTTGATACACCCAAATTGATGAAATTGACCATATCTCAGCAGTTTCTTGTTTTCTACAATTCACTCTACCTTATTCAGTAATATGTTTTTCTTGTTTCTATCTGGAAATATGTCCTGCAATTTCATTAGAATTATGTCGTTACCAGGGCTTGACAAATCCACTTGTCCGCTCGTAATTACGAGTGACTTTTCGATCTGGACGAGTAGAAATTCCAAGTCGCTTGCCCAGTCGGACGAGTGAAAATTTCAGCTAAATATCCAATATAAATCGGAAGGAACAAAATAAAATAATATCTGTTTTACTTTCTTCGGAATGATTACCAGGCGTGATAATGGGAAATCACCCGAGGATATTTTAATGCTGCCACATAATTGCATTTATTTAATCAATTAAAGTGCAATTCTGACGATTTTTAATTTTCCTAAAATACATGGGACGAGTGATAGTCCAATCTGGACGAGTGGAACAGTGGCATCACTCGCCCAGTAGGACGAGTAAGAAATTAAAAATTTGTCGAGGCCTGGTTACAACACAATTCTAAGGAAATGCCACGACATATTTGACTGTAATTTTCATTGCCAATTTTGTAAGAGTAATTGTCACATTTTGTTCGATATAAATATTTTAAATGTCCACTTTTGAAATTGGTAGTATCTCCATTGGTATGATAATGACTGAATTAAGTGTTGTGCATAATGTTATGATCTCATGCATATTAACCCTTTCAACACCACAGACCTCTAAATTGGCTTACAAAAAAGTGTAGATCCAGAGCCGTCTCATCAGAATCTGCATTTTTTTTTCAAGTAATATAACTATTTTTAGAGAGAAAAAAATTACCCATTTTGATAAATGAACTGATCCAAATGTAATTTTGTTATAAATTTATTGGTCTAAAAATATCATGGACCAGTCCATGTCAGTTACTTGGTGTTGAATGGGTTTAATATCATACTGATCTACATAATATATCATCTCATGCATATTTATGATGCGTGTTGATCTCATGCATATTAATTAATATCATACTGATCTACATAATATCATGAATATTGATGAGGTGTATTGATCTACATGTCATGCCGTGCATATTTATGATGTGTTTTGATCTCATGCATATTAATATCATACTGATCTACATAATATATCATATCATGAATATTGATGAGGTGTATTAAACTCGTGCATATTGATGACAATTCCTGATCTGCATAATTATCCCTCCCCATGCATATTGATGAATATAATCGTGTATTTCAGCATAACAATCCGTATATAATGGCCATGGTTAATGATGGTACCAAGCAGTATGAACACCAGAAGTAAGTAGTGTACATAGGTACTACTTTGTTATATTATCAATGTTACGTTACTAAGCTTATGATCAGTTGGACCTTTAAAAAAATGGTTTGGTTCGGGTAACATGCCCGAAATTGCTAGGTAGGGTAGGTCTGTGATTTTATTTTTGGATTTATTTTTTGGGGTTTTTTTCATCAAAGTTTGCCATCGACACCTCTGACAATCCATCTGGTGTACACTGATATTCTTCTTCGATTTGTGTGAATGTTGTTGTTGGTGATGAAAGTTTAAAAACACGCCTTTCTGGGGTGCTATGTTGACTGCAATGCTTTTTCCAAATATTTATAACCGACATTTTTATTTTGTCGTTACAAGACGCTTGACGTGCAGAGCGTCCTTATGATCGTCTACGTGATACTGAGCGAAAAGTACAGTAAAACCTGAAAAGGACAAAAAAAGAAATTAATGTTGTTTTTTCTTTTTCGGATCGGTCTCTAAAAATGCCAGGGTCGGCGTGATTTTATAGATATGGTCGGGTTACCCGAACCAATCCATTTTTATGCCTTGCCGCCCCGTGGTCGAGTTGTTACGGTCGCTGACTTGTATACTGTAACCTATCATCACTGATTGTTACGGGTACGAGCCCAATCAGGCCATGACTCTTTATATGAAAAGGTTGGCAGTTTCTTACGGAGGTTGATGCACTTAGTACTGGTTAACCACTGGAGCCTGCCCAGGAAAGGTGTTGTTAGGTAAACTACCCGCCGGCGATATAGCACAAAATGGTGCTGATGAGGCGTAAACCCCGAACAAACAAACATATGATCAATGTTACGTTACTGAAGATATGAACAATGTTAAGTTGCTAAACATATCAACATTACGATACTAAGCATTTGATCAACGTTGCATTTCTACATATATGGCATTGCATGACTACGAATATAACATGCGTTACTAAATACATTGAATGACCTTATGAAGCATATGACATTAAGTTACTCTGTATTTCAGTGACGGTATAGACCAGCAACTATGAGATTGTATAAGATAACAATACGTTACTATGTATTTCAGTGATTGTATAAACCAGCAACTGGGAGATTGTATAAGATAACATTACGTTACTATGTATTTCAGTGATGGTATAAACCAGCAACTATGAGATTGTATAAGATAACAATACGTTACTCTGTATTTCAGTGACGGTATAAACCAGCAGCTGGGAGGATGTATGAGGGATTTCAGGAATAAACCATTCCCTGTCCGAGCCAAGATCGAGTATTATAACAAAGTTCTAACAGTAAGTGAATTGCCAGTTGTTGTCATGTGTAGTCTAACCTTGTCATGTGTAGTCTAACCTTGTCATGTGTAGTATAACCTTGTCATGTGTAGTATAACCTTGTCATGTGTAGTATAACCTTGTCATGTGTAGTCTAACCTTGTCATGTGTAGTATAACCTTGTCATGTGTAGTCTAACCTTGTCATGTGTAGTATAACCTTGTCATGTGTAGTATAACCTTGTCATGTGTAGTCTAACCTTGTCATGTGTAGTCTAACCTTGTCATGTGTAGTCTAACCTTGTCATGTGTAGTATAACCTTGTCATGTGTAGTATAACCTTGTCATGTGTAGTATAACCTTGTCATGTGTAGTATAACCTTGTCATGTGTAGTATAACCTTGTCATGTGTAGTATAACCTTGTCATGTGTAGTATAACCTTGTCATGTGTAGTCTAACCTTGTCATGTGTAGTCTAACCTTGTCATGTGTAGTATAACCTTGTCATGTGTAGTATAACCTTGTCATGTGTAGTATAACCTTGTCATGTGTAGTCTAACCTTGTCATGTGTAGTATAACCTTGTCATGTGTAGTCTAACCTTGTCATGTGTAGTATAACCTTGTCATGTGTAGTATAACCTTGTCATGTGTAGTATAACCTTGTCATGTGTAGTCTAACCTTGTCATGTGTAGTATAACCTTGTCATGTGTAGTATAACCTTGTCATGTGTAGTATAACCTTGTCATGTGTAGTATAACCTTGTCATGTGTAGTATAACCTTGTCATGTGTAGTATAACCTTGTAATGTGTAGTCTAACCTTGTCATGTGTAGTATAACCTTGTCATGTGTAGTATAACCTTGTCATGTGTAGTATAACCTTGTAATGTGTAGTCTAACCTTGTCATGTGTAGTATAACCTTGTCATGTGTAGTATAACCTTGTCATGTGTAGTATAACCTTGTCATGTGTAGTCTAACCTTGTCATGTGTAGTATAACCTTGTCATGTGTAGTATAACCTTGTCATGTGTAGTATAACCTTGTCATGTGTAGTATAACCTTGTCATGTGTAGTCTAACCTTGTCATGTGTAGTCTAACCTTGTCATGTGTAGTCTAACCTTGTCATGTGTAGTATAACCTTGTCATGTGTAGTCTAACCTTGTCATGTGTAGTCTAACCTTGTCATGTGTAGTATAACCTTGTCATGTGTAGTCTAACCTTGTTATGTGTAGTCTAACCTTGTCATGTGTAGTCTAACCTTGTCATGTGTAGTCTAACCTTGTCATGTGTAGTATAACCTTGTTATGTGTAGTCTAACCTTGTCATGTGTAGTCTAACCTTGTCATGTGTAGTCTAACCTTGTCATGTGTAGTCTAACCTTGTCATGTGTAGTATAACCTTGTCATGTGTAGTCTAACCTTGTCATGTGTAGTATAACCTTGTCATGTGTAGTATAACCTTGTCATGTGTAGTATAACCTTGTCATGTGTAGTATAACCTTGTCATGTGTAGTCTAACCTTGTCATGTGTAGTCTAACCTTGTCATGTGTAGTATAACCTTGTCATGTGTAGTATAACCTTGTCATGTGTAGTATAACCTTGTCATGTGTAGTATAACCTTGTCATGTGTAGTCTAACCTTGTCATGTGTAGTCTAACCTTGTCATGTGTAGTATAACCTTGTCATGTGTAGTATAACCTAGTAATGTGTAGTATAACCTTGTCATGTGTAGTATAACCTTGTCATGTGTAGTCTAAGCTTGTTATGTGTAGTATAACCTAGTAATGTGTAGTATAACCTTGTTGTGTGTAGTCTAAGCTTGTCATGTGTAGTCTAACCTTGTCATGTGTAGTCTAAACTGTTCATTATAATGTCTTTTTTCTTATCTCAACTACAATATCGTTTTCTTTCTATCTAAATCGCATTATGAAACTTGTATTTTTATACATTTCAAGCATATTATTTTACCGCCAACTTTACAGCAAACGAGTTTCGAAGGAGAAGACCTTTATAAGCTAATCTAGCTTTCGGATCTAATCCTTTTTCAAAACATAAAATATTATATTGTAATGTAATTGCTATATGTATATATGTTACATTGTTTGAAATAAAATATGTTTAAACTAAACTGTTCATGTCTAGTCTTAAGCCTTTTATCATCTCCTAAAGTGTGTGCAAACATGTCTAAACCAGATCTTAGACTAACGGGAGCAACGTGCCATGTTAGACTGCAGGATACTAGTGTGCAAACATGTCTAAGTGTCCTAGACTAACGGGAACAATGGGCCAAGTTAGACTGCAGGATACTAGTGTGCAAACATGTCTACGCCAGGTCCTAGACTAACAGGAATAACGTGCCAAGTTAGACTACAGGATACTAGTGTGCAAACATGTCTAAGCCAGGTCCTAGACTAACAGGAACAACGTGCTAGGTTAGACTGCAGGATACTAGTGTGCAAACATGTCTAAGCCAGGTCCTAGACTAACGGGAACAATGGGCCAAGTTAGACTGCAGGATACTAGTGTGCAAACATGTCTAAGCCAGGTCCTAGACTAACGGGAACAACGTGCCAAGTTAGACTGCAGGATACTAGTGTGCAAACATGTCTAAGCCAGGTCCTAGACTAACGGGAACAACGTGCCAAGTTAGACTGCAGGATACTAGTGTGCAAACATGTCTAAGCCAGGTCCTAGACTAACGGGAACAACATGCCAAGTTAGACTGCAGGGCACTAGTGTGCAAACATGTCTACGCCAGGTCCTAGACTAACGGGAACAACGTGCCAAGTTAGACTGCAGGATACTAGTGTGCAAACATGTCTAAGCCAGGTCCTAGACTAACGGGAACAACATGCCAAGTTAGACTGCAGGATACTAGTGTGCAAACATGTCTAAGCCAGGTCCTAGACTAACGGGAACAACATGCTAAGTTAGACTGCAGGATACTAGTGTGCAAACATGTCTAAGCCAGGTCCTAGACTAACGGGAACAACGTGCCAAGTTAGACTGCAGGATACTAGTGTGCAAACATGTCTAAGCCAGGTCCTAGACTAACGGGAACAACATGCCAAGTTAGACTGCAGGATACTAGTGTGCAAACATGTCTAAGCCAGGTCCTAGACTAACGGGAACAACATGCCAAGTTAGAATGCAGAATACTAGTGTGCAAACATGTCTAAGCCAGGTCCTAGACTAACGGGAACAACATGCCAAGTTAGAATGCAGGATACTAGTGTGCAAACATGTCTAAGCCAGGTCCTAGACTAATGGGAACAACGTGCCAAGTTAGAATGCAGGATACTAGTGTGCAAACATGTCTAAGCCAGGTCCTAGACTAACGGGAACAACATGCCAAGTTAGAATGCAGAATACTAGTGTGCAAACATGTCTAAGCCAGGTCCTAGACTAACGGGAACAACATGCCAAGTTAGAATGCAGAATACTAGTGTGCAAACATGTCTAAGCCAGGTCATAGACTAACGGGAACAACGTGCCAAGTTAGACTGCAGGATACTAGTGTGCAAACATGTCTAAGCCAGGTCCTAGACTAACGGGAACAACGTGCCAAGTTAGACTGCATGATACTAGTGTGCAAACATGTCTAAGCCAGGGCCTAGACTAACGGGAACAATGGGCCAAGTTAGACTGCAGGATACTAGTGTGCAAACATGTCTACGCCAGGCTAGACTAACGGGAACAACGTGCCAAGTTAGAATGCAGGATACTAGTGTGCAAACATGCCTAAGCCAGGTCCTAGACTAACGGGAACAACGTGCCAGGTTAGACTGCAGGATACTAGTGTGCAAACATGTCTAAGCCAGGTCCTAGACTAACGGGAACAACGTGCCAGGTTAGACTGCAGAATACTAGTGTGCAAACATGTCTAAGCCAGGTCCTAGACTAACGGGAACAACGTGCCAAGTTAGACTGCATGATACTAGTGTGCAAACATGTCTAAGTCAGGTCCTAGACTAACGGGAACAATGTGCCAAGTTAGACTGCAGGATACTAGTGTGCAAACATGTCTACGCCAGGTCCTAGACTAACGGGAACAACGTGCCAAGTTAGAATGCAGGATACTAGTGTGCAAACATGTCTAAGCCAGGTCCTAGACTAACGGGAACAACGTGCCAGGTTAGACTGCAGGATACTAGTGTGCAAACATGTCTAAGCCAGGTCCTAGACTAACGGGAACAACATGCCAGGTTAGACTGCAGGATACTAGTGTGCAAACATGTCTAAGCCAGGTCCTAGACTAACGGGAACAACGTGCCAGGTTAGACTGCAGGATACTAGTGTGCAAACATGTCTAAGCCAGGTCCTAGACTAACGGGAACAACGTGCCAGGTTAGACTGCAGGATACTAGTGTGCAAACATGTCTAAGCCAGGTCCTAGACTAACGGGAACAACATGCCAAGTTAGAATGCAGAATACTAGTGTGCAAACATGTCTAAGCCAGGTCCTAGACTAACGGGAACAACGGGCCAAGTTAGAATGCAGAATACTATTGTTATTTCAGGTATTTTTCAATGGTGGACTGACAAACAACAAGGATGAATTTGAATTGTGTCTACGAGCAGAAAATGTTGAGCTGCCAGTGTCGGGATATTTCGGAGTTAGTGCTGCTACCGGTGGACTAGCCGGTTAGTGCTTTATGCTTGTTCTAGGCATATGTAACCAGGGTTCCCGCTGTCGGTCGTCAATTGCGACCAATACAAATATTGGCATATTTTTGGGCACATGTTTTGTCAAATTCATGGCTTGAAATATTTATTTGTGAACCATATGGCTCTTATTTGGCGCCAAGTTTTTTTTAATTGGCTCCAGTGTTTTTCAATTGGCGACAGAAGTGGCACAGACAAACATTCAGACAGAGGCAACCCTGTGTAACATTTTGATTTGTTGATTTAAATACCTTCTGTGTCTAGCCGGTTAGTGATTTAAGTTTAAACTTTATATATTTTACAACGATTGCGAAGCAAGTTCTAACAGCTTATATTAATCACTCTCGTTGGCGCGGATGAAAGCGTAAATGTGGTCATTCGTGTGGGACGAAACCGGAGAAAACCCACATGTCCAATCTGGTGACCACCGTACCATCTCACATTCTTCCCGTTCCGAGGTTCGAACCCGGGTTGCATTGGTGAGAAGCGAGCACGCTAACCACTGCGCTAATCGGACAGCCTGTTAGTGAGGCAGCCAGTTAGTGATTTGTGCTTTCATGTGTTAGGGATATGTACCGGTTTGATTTGTTGATTTAAATACCTTCTGTGAATTATGGATTTGTCAAGAATTGTTCTCTTTTTTTCTATATCAGCAGCAACCAATTATATGTTCTAATTGTCAGCACATTATTTTTGTTATGTTTAGCACAGATTTCATATTTCAACCAATATTAAATTTGTTATATTTAGCACATTTTTCATGTTTCAACCAATATTAAATTTGTTATGTTTAGCACAGATTTCATATTTGTTGTGTTTACCAATTATTTGATGTTACAACCAATATTAAATTTGTTATGTTTAGCACAGATTTCATATTTCAACCAATATTAAATTTGTTATGTTTAGCACATTTTTCATATTTCAAGCAATATTAAATTTGTTATGTTTAGCACATTTTTCACATTTCAATCGGAATTTTAAATTCCAACAAATTAGCAAAATTTCAACCAATGAGAATTGTTCATGTTTCAACCAATGAGAATTGTTCTTTCAGATGACCATATGCTGTATTAGCATTCCTCACACATTCTCTCATTCCACCAATGAAAATAGTTCAAGTTTCAACCAATGAGAAATGTTCAAGTTTCAACCAATGAGAATTGTTCTTTCAGATGACCATATGCTGTATTAGCATTCCTCACACATTCTCTCATTCCACCAATGAAAATAGTTCAAGTTTCAACCAATGAGAAATGTTCAAGTTTCAACCAATGAGAATTGTTCTTTCAGATGACCATATGCTGTATTAGCATTCCTCACACATTCTCTCATTCCACCAATGAAAATAGTTCAAGTTTCAACCAATGAGAAATGTTCAAGTTTCAACCAATGAGAATTGTTCATGTTTGAACCAATGAGAATTGTTCATGTTTCAACCAATGAGATTGTTCTTTCAGATGACCCGATGTATTAGCATTCCTCTCACATTCTCTCATTCCACCTGGTCAGGATGTTAGACAAGGCGTTGATGAGACTGAGAGGGCAAAATATGAAAAGGAATTTGATGACTATTACGAACAACTTGAAAAAGCTAAGAAGGAGTAAGCACCAGATAAAGTGAAGATATTTGTTTTTGTTTCAGCGAATGATTAAATTGTTTTTACCGGATGATCATTGAACGCAGTATTTAGTTTAACCAATACAGTCCGCCTCTGTGGTCAAGTGGTTAACAGGTGCGAACGGTCCGGAGTGCGAGCCCAGCTGGAGCGGAGCCATTACGATTGTGCCCTTAGTCAAGGCATTTAAATTCCACATGCCTCTTCTCTCTCCTTCATGGCGATGGATTCCATCAGGAATGAGGTCTCGAGAATGATTAAATAAGTTGTAAGAACATGTTTTGCAATCAAGCTGAAATAAATTTGTATAAACTAATATTAGTCGGGTTCAACGATTGGGATGTTATTATTAATATTAACCTCATATCGTATAAATCAGCACATATTTCACCAAAAACAACACCAACACCACTACCAACAACACCACTACCAACAACACCACTACCAACAACACCACTACCACAACACTACCACCAACACCACTACCAACAACACCAACACCACTACCAACACCAACAACACCACTACCAACAACACCAACACCACCAACACCACTACCAACAACACCACTACCACCAACACCACTACCAACAACACCACTACCAACAACACCACTACCAACAACACCACTACCAACAACACCACTACCACCAACACCACTACCAACAACACCACTACCAACAACACCACTACCAACAACACCAACACCACTACCAACAACACCAACACCACTACTAACAACACCACTACCAACACACCATAACACACCACTACCAACAACACCACTACCAACAACACCACTACTACCAACACCACTACCAACAACACCACTACCAACAACACCACTACCAACACCACTACCACCAACACCAACAACACCACTACCAACAACACCACTACCAACAACACCACTACCAACAACACCAACACCACTACCAACAACACCACTACCAACAACACCACTACCAACAACACCACTACCAACACCACTACCAACACCACTACCAACACCACTACCAACACCACTATGAACACCACTACCACCACTACGAACACCACCAACACCACTACCAACAACACCACTACCAACAACACCACTACCAACACCACTACCAACAACACCACTACCAACAACACCAACACCACTACCAACAACACTACCAACAACACCACTACCAACAACACCACTACCAACAACACCACTACCAACAACACCACTACCAACAACACCACTACCAACAACACCACTACCAACAACACCACTACCAACAACACCACTACTAAAACACCACTACCAACAACACCACTACCAACACCACTACCAACAACACCACTACGAACACCACCAACACCACTACCAACAACACTACCAACAACACCACTACCAACAACACCACTACCAACACCACTACCAACACCACTACCAACACCACTATGAACACCACTACCACCACTACGAACACCACCAACACCACTACCAACAACACCACTACCAACAACACCACTACCAACACCACTACCAACAACACCACTACGAACACCACCAACACCACTACCAACAACACTACCAACAACACCACTACCAACAACACCACTACCAACAACACCACTACCAACAACACCACTACCAACACCACTACCAACACCACTACCACAACACCACCCTACACCACACCCCACAACACCACTACCAACAACACCACTACCAACAACACCACTACCAACACCACCACCAACAACACCACTACACCACCAACACCACTACCAACAACACACCACACCCCACCACTACCAACAACACCACTACCAACAACACCACTACCAACAACACCACTACCAACACCACTACAACATTTGTCACTACCACCACTACGAACACCACTACCAACAACACCACTACCAACAACACCACTACCAACACACTACCAACAACACCACTACCAACAACACCAACACCACTACCAACAACACCACTACCAACACCACTACCACCAACACCACTACCACAACACCACTACCACCAACACCACTACCAACAACACCACTACCAACTAACACCACTACCAACAACACCACTACCAACAACACCACTACCAACTAACAACAACACCACTACCAACAACACCACTACCAACAACATTCCACTACCAACAACACCACTACCAACACCACTACCAACACCACTACCAACACCAACTACACCACTACCAACACCACTACCAACACCACTACCACTACCACCAACACCACTACCACAACACCACTACCAACAACACCACTACCAACAACACCACTACCAACAACACCACTACCACCAACACCACTACAACAACACCACTACCACCAACACCACTACCAACAACACCACTACCAACAACACCACCCACTACCAACAACACCACTACAACAACACCACTACCAACAACACCACTACCAACACCCACTACCAACAACACCACTACCAACTACACCACTACCACAACACCACTACCACCAACACCACTACCAACAACACCACTACACAACACCACTACCAACAACACCACTACCAACAACACCACTACCACCAACACCACTACCACCAACACCACTACCAACAACACCACTACCACCAACACCAACACCACTACCAAAACACCAACACCACTACCACCACCACCACTACCCAACAACACCAACACCACTACCAACAACACCACTACCACAACACCACTACACCAACACCACTACCAACAACACCACTACAACTACACCACTACCAACACCACACACCAACACCAACAACACCACTACCAACAACACCACTACACAACACACCACTACCAACAACACCAACACCACTACCAACAACACCACTACCAACAACACCACTACCAACAACACCACTACAAACACCACTACCAACACCACTACCAACACCACTACCAACACCACTATGAACACCACTACCACCACTACGAACACACCAACACCACTACCAACAACACCACTACCAACAACACCACTACCAACACCACTACCAACAACACCACTACCAACAACACCAACACCACTACCAACAACACTACAACAACACCACTACCAACAACACCACTACCAACAACACCACTACCACAACACCACTACCAACAACACCACTACCAACAACACCACTACCAACACCACTACCACCAACACCAACAACACCACTACCAACAACACCACTACAACAACACCACTACCAACAACACAACACCACTACCAACAACACCACTACCAACAACACCACTACCAACAACACCACTACCAACACCACTACCAACACCACTACCACACCACTACCAACACCACTATGAACACCACTACCACCACTACGAACACACCAACACCACTACCAACAACACCAACACCACTACTAACAACACCACTACCAACAACACCAACACCACTACCAACAACACCACTACCAACAACACCACTACTACACACCACTACCAACAACACCACTACCAACAACACCACTACCAACACCACTACCACCAACACCAACAACACCACTACCAACAACACCACTACCAACAACACCACTACCAACAACACCAACACCACTACCAACAACACCACTACCAACAACACCACTACCAACAACACCACTACCAACACCACTACCAACACCACTACCAACACCACTACCAACACCACTATGAACAACACTACCACCACTACGAACACCACCAACACCACTACCAACAACACCACTACCAACAACACCACTACCAACACCACTACCAACAACACCACTACCAACACCACTACCAACAACACCACTACCAACAACACTACCAACAACACCACTACCAACAACACCACTACCAACAACACCACTACCAACAACACCACTACCAACAACACCACTACCAACAACACCACTACCAACACCACTACCACCAACACCAACAACACCACTACCAACAACACCACTACCAACAACACCACTACCAACAACACCAACACCACTACCAACAACACCACTACCAACAACACCACTACCAACAACACCACTACCAACACCACTACCAACACCACTACCAACACCACTACCAACACCACTATGAACACCACTACCACCACTACGAACACCACCAACACCACTACCAACAACACCACTACCAACAACACCACACCAACAACACCACTACCAACAACACCACTACCAACAACACCACTACCAACAACACCACTACTACCAACACCACTACCAACAACACCACTACCAACAACACCACTACCAACACCACTACCACCAACACCAACAACACCACTACCAACAACACCACTACCAACCAACACCACTACCAACAACACCAACACCACTACCAACAACACCATACCAACACCACTACCAACACCACTATGAACACCACTACCACCACTACGAACACCACCAACACCACTACCAACAACACCACTACCAACAACACCACTACCAACACCACTACCAACAACACCACTACGAACACCACCAACACCACTACCAACAACACTACCAACAACACCACTACCAACAACACCACTACCAACAACACCACTACCAACAACACCACTACCAACACCACTACCAACACCACTACCACAACCCACTACCAACACCACTATAACACCACTACCACCACTACGAACACCACCACACCACTACCAACAACACCACTACCAACAACACCACTACCAACACCACTACCAACAACACCACTACGAACACCACCAACACCACTACCAACAACACCACTACCAACAACACCACTACCAACAACACCACTACCAACAACACCACTACCAACAACACCACTACCAACACCACTACCAACACCACTACCAACACCACTATGAACACCACTACCACCACTACGAACACCACCCAACAACACCACTACCAACAACACCACTACCAACAACACCACTACCAACAACACCACTACCAACACCACTACCAACAACACCACTACCAACACCACTACCAACAACACCACTACCAACAACCACTACCACCAACACCAACAACACCACTACCAACAACACCACTACCAACAACACAACAACAACACCACTACCAACAACACCACTACCAACAACACCACTACCAACAACACCACTACCAACAACACCACTACCAACAACACCACCAACAACACCACCACCAACAACACCACCACCAACAACAACACTACCAACAAACCACTACCAACACCACTAACAACACCACACCACTACCAACAACACCTACCAACACCACTACCAACACCACTACCACACCAAACACCACTACCAACAACACCACTACCAACACCACATACCAACAACACTACCAACAACACCACTACCAACAACACCACTACCAACAACACCACTACCAACAACACCACTACCAACAACACCACTACCAACAACACCACTACCAACAACACCACTACCAACAACACCACTACCAACAACACTACCAACACCACTACCAACACCACTACCAACAACACCACTACCAACAACACCACTACCAACACCACTACCAACAACACCACTACCAACAACACCACACCACTACCAACAACACCACTACCAACACCACTACCAACAACACCACATACCAACAACACCACTACCAACAACACCACTACCAACAACACTACCAACACCACTACACACACCACTACCAACAACACCACTACCAACAACACCACTACCAACAACACCACTACCAACAACACTACCAACACCACTACCAACACCACTACCAACAACACCACTACCAACAACACCACTACCAACACCACTACCAACAACACCACTACCAACAACACCAACAACACCACTACATTGATTTAGAATCAGGTTTCACAGTAGTAACACCATCATTTAATATATTTACACAATAATACCAGGGATCATTCTAGAGGGTGCTGTGGGCGAAATTGTCGCCCTAGGGACCCTGTCTTCGCCCTCTGGGGGCCCCACTTCTCCCGTTTACGATTTTCAAACAAAATGTTGTCTAGTAAGATACACTTGCCCATTATAAAGCACTCCTATTCAAATGTTGTATTTAATGGTTGTACTATGCATTTTAACCCTATTTTGCCGAAGTATATTAAAGAACACCATTTAAGCAAGCGATCATTTCTCCCAAAAATTCTGGTATATATTGTTGACTAACTCTTACTGATTTAAGAAGAAAATATTTAAAACGTTATTTTTGTTCTTGGCCTAACATGCATAAATTCTTATCTCTAATGACTTGTCAGTCACAAACACATAGATCTTAAACCTTGCTAAGTATATTTATTATGCAAATCACAAAATAAATCAATAGATCATTACCATCAATCCTTACATTGCTATTATACTGTTATATTTCATGCTTCTCTGTAAACTGTGTATATATGTGATGCTATAAGCATCTTCTGATGTTTAATGCAATAAATATTGTATTGTATTATTGTATTGTTTCATCTTGTTATAGATACAACGCGCAACATCCAGATAAACAGGGAGATAACCCAGAAGAGGTTTGTGAACAATTAATTAATATGTTTTGGAGAGGAATTAACCCTTTCAACACCACAGACCTCTATATAGGCTTACAAAAATTGTAGATCCAGATGAGCCGGCTCATGCACTTTTTGCAAGTAGTATTACTAATTTTAGACAAAATTACCCATCTTGATAAATGAACTGGTCCGAATGTAATTTTCTTATTCATTTATTGGTCTAAGAATATCATGGACCAGTCCATGTCAGTTACTTGGTGTTGAAAGAGTTAATATAAGTTTTCCGAAAACTTGTTTTCCAATCCAAACCATTCACAATTTATGTAATTTGTAACATTTTTTGTGTTATACACGTACATTTATTGGAATAAATACTGTTTAAACCAATTAATATGTCTGGCCTCGGTGCATTAATCATTTAATAATTATAGTAAACTACTACCTTCATCAAAGAGGTCTCTTATAGGCAACCGTCTGGCCTCGGTGCATTAATAATTTAGTGATTAATATAAAGTGTATAAACTAATACGCTTACAATTGTACTGTGTAACCCTTTCCTTCGTAGAGATTTAGGTTAATATACTATTATATCTCCATACAAACGATAGCCATTTAACCCTTTCCTGCATAGAGATTTAGGTTAATATACTATTATATCTCCATACAAACGACAGCCATTTAGCTATCATGCAGTGGATAAGTAGTTGCCATATCTATCCCACCTCCATATATATTACTGGGACTACATAGAGATTTAGATTAATATACTATTATATCTCCATACAAACGACATCCATTTAGCTATCATGCAGTGGATAAGTAGTCGCCATATCTATCCCACCTTCATATATATTACTGGGACTACATGAGATTTAGGTTAATATACTATTATTATTATATCTCCATACAAACGACAGCCATTTAGCTATCATGCAGTGGATAAGTAGTCGCCATATCTATCCCGCCTCCATAGATATTACTGGGACTACATAGAGATTTAGGTTAATATACTATTATATCTCCATACAAACGACAGCCATTTAGCTATCATTCAGTGGATAAGTAGTCGCCATATCTATCCCACCTCCATATATATTACTGGGACTACATAGAGATTTAGGTTAATATACTATTATATCTCCATACAAACAACAGCCATTTAGCTATCATACAGTGGATAAGTAGTCGCCATATCTATCCCACCTCCATATATATTACTGGGACTTCATAGAGATTTAGGTTAATATACTATTATATCTCCATACAAACGACAGCCATTTAGCTATCATACAGTGGATAAGTAGTCGCCATATCTATCCCGCCTCCATATATATTACTGGGGACTACATAGAGATTTAGGTTAATATACTATTATATCTCCATACAAACAACAGCCATTTAGCTATCATGCAGTGGATAAGTAGTCTCCATATCTATCCCACCTCCATAGATATTACTGGGACTACATAAGAGATTTAGGTTAATATACTATTACATCTCCAAACAAACGACAGCCATTTAGCTATCATGCAGTGGATAAGTAGTCGCCATATCTATCCCACCTCCATAGATATTATTGGGACTATATGAGATATAGGTTAATATACTATTATATCTCCATACAAACGACAGCCATTTAGCTATCATGCAGTGGATAAGTAGTCGCCATATCTATCCCACCTCCATAGATATATTTATATATTACTGGGACTACATTGTACATTTGATTCTGGCCTTTATTATGAACATTGGTTTGGCTACTACATTGTCAATGTATGTCGTATTGGTAATGGTGTCAAGAGGTGCTTCTATGAGGGAAAGGGTTAATAATTGTAGTAAATTACTACCTTCATCAAAGGTGTCTCTTATAGGCAACCGGTAGCGACGATAAATAAACGTAAATACACACATGCACACTATTTCACTATATTACAGTTTTCCCAGTATTTTGGCGTATTTCCACTTTTCTCTTATATTTAGCACATTTTTCATGTTTCTACCAATACTAAATTTGTTATATTTAGCACATTTTTCATCCAATATAAGATTTGTTATATTTAGCACATTTTTCATGTTTCTACCAATATAAAATTTGTTATGTTTAGCACATTTTTCATGTTTCTGCCAATATTAAATTTGTTATATTTTAGCACATTTTTCATATTTCAACCAATATAAAATTTGTTATATTTAGCACATTTTTCATGTTTCTACCAATATAAAATTTGTTATATTTAGCACATTTTTCATGTTTCTGCCAATATTAAATTTGTTATATTTTAGCACATTTTTCATATTTCAACCAATATAAAATTTGTTATATTTAGCACATTTTTCATGTTTCTGCCAATATTAAATTTGTTATATTTTAGCACATTTTTCATATTTCAACCAATATAAAAATGTTCCATTCTCCATGATTGAAGAGTTTATCCAATCAAGTGACTCTATCTATATTTACAGGCGTACGAGAATCAAGCAGACCGTGAACTGAGAATGATATTTGAAGGTCAGAACTTCATTCATCAGACACTACGAGAACTGAGCAAACGATTTGATGAACTGTTAGGCAGGCAGGAGCTCGTTTTATCTAAGGTTACGCAAATGTCACCGGGAGGTGTGGCCGTACCTCAGGGTGGGGTAAGTTGAATTCTTCAATTAAGTGATTGACTTGTGTTTACGGCTTGAGTCGGGGCTCATTCTAGAGGGCGCATGGGTGAAATAGTCGCCCTTTGGAACCTGACTTTGCCCCCTGGGGGCACCACTTCTCCCTTAAAAATAAATTGGTGATTGTGTTTTTGTCTCTACGTTTCCTTGTTTAGTTACTGACGAATGGTAAATAAGTGGATGACAAACCCATTGGAGGATTTTATCTGGGTGATAATAATATATATTTAAATCAAAAACAAATTTAAATATATGTTTAATGTGTTTTTATTTTACAAACATAAACAACGGATTTAAAGAGAATATTTGTAATTTCTTTGATTTATTAGTCAATAAGCGTGTCCAGATTATATGATTTATATATGCAGCGTGGCAGAGGATTGCTATCTCGGATTGCATAGCACCGAGGTAATTAGTGTATAGCACTTTACTGTGGGTTTGTGAGATAGCAAAATCTGTAATTTGGTTTGAGGTCCGCCTCCGTGGTCGAGTGGTTAAGGTCGCTGACTTATATACCACTGTAACCTATCATCACTGATGGTCACGGGTTCGAGCCCCGCTCAGGCCGTGTCTCATTTATATGAAAAAGTTGGCAGTTTCTTACGGAGGTTGGTGCACCCAAGTACTGGTTAACAGCTGGAGCCTGCCCAGGAAAGGTGTTGTTAGGTAAACTGCCCGCCGGCGATATAGCCCAAAATGGTGCTGATGCAGGCGTAAAACCCGAAATATAACATATATATATATAATTTGGTTTGAAAATTGAGCGAATATACGAAGGATATCCGATATAGACGAGGAAGGCACGCACGAGAAATATACACGTACAATTACCAGGTTTGTTTCTGGAATTGTTAAGTGACTACCTAAGTGCCGTTATTTCTTGTCTAGAATTTACTTCTGTACGTATAACTTGCGTTTGTTTTGTAGGCTCAGCAAGGAGGTGGATATGCCCAAATAGATACGATAAAACGACACGAGGTCGACCGAGTCATCAACACACAGAATGATATCATACAAGAAGCTCGGCAGATCAGGTAGGAATTGTGTGATATACTAGGTAGGAATTGTGTGATATACTAGGTAGGAATTGTGTGATATACTAGGTAGGAATTGTGTGATATACTAGGTAGGAATTGTGTGATATACTAGGGTAGGAATTGTGTGATATACTAGGGTAGGAATTGTGTGATATACTAGGGTAGGAATTGTGTGATATACTAGGTAGGAATTGTGTGATATACTAGGTAGGAATTGTGT
>CM026388.1:46086356-46165252 GCA_014843695.1 Archivesica marissinica | reverse complement strand
TATATTACTCTCAGTTTAAGGCATATATATATTATTATCAGTTTAAGGCATATATATATTATTATCAGTTTAAGGCATATATATATTATTATCAGTTTAAGCCATATATATATATATAATACTATCAGTTTAAGCCATATATATATATAATACTATCAGTTTAAGCCATATATATATATAATACTTTCAGTTTAAGCCATATATATATATAATACTATCAGTTTAAGGCATATATATATATATATATTACTATCAGTTTAAGGCATATATATATATTATTACACTGATATATGCATTTCTTAAACTGATAGTAAACAAAATACATCATAATTATTAGCGAACATAGATTGTAGAACGCCGTTAATCATGGCTAAGCGTTTCAAAAGTTCTTTCAAAACAATCTGTATGTTAAACAGTTTAAATGGTAACATATTAAGTTGAAATGTTCAGGATTTGGTGTTGAGACAATATGGTATATGCCTGATATATACTGACAACATAAAAAAACTATGCACTTTTATATATTTTAGAATGTTGGACGATAGTGTAAGAATACAGACCCATTCCAGAGTCTCCTCTGGTTCTTTGACCATCACGCTGTAATGCACCGACACGAGACCTCGGTTTAACTTAGTTTATACAAATGTATTTTAGCTCGACTACGAAACAAGTTCTTACCACTTATATTTAACCACTCTCGAGACCTTATTCCTGATGGAAGCCATCGCAAGCGGTTCTCGAACGCCGGACCGTTCGCACCAGAAGTGAACGTACCATTTGAAAGAGTGTCAATAGTATTAGGGTCAGACGGGATTCGCAGTCCAACGTGTATTTGCTTAGATGAACGTATATGCCATTTTCGTAGGAATTTCTTCACTAGAAGCTGACATGAGCACTCAAAAATTAAGGGCCTGTGCATTCGCAGTGTTAGACAGAGTTTATCGCAAGGAAATGTGTGTCTTGCAGTTTACGCTGTTCCAAGGGTGATATATTTACAGGCCCGGGTATGTCGCAAATCGTTGTGTAATCAAAAAGAATAATTAATGTAAATATAAATAATGAATCTTGGGTTAATAGTTTCCAATGGAGTATGACCTATATTTGGCGCGCTTAAGGTTAGCATGGATGCTTGCGGCCTCCACATACATTAATCACGCCAGTGTAGTTCAAACTCCTATGAACCCGCGATTCATTCCTCAAACGAATGGCTGTTGTCACCGGATTATGATTTATAAAACGCATACGTACGTGCATCTTGTCCAGGTTCCGTATATTCAAAATCTGTCGGGGTTTCTCCCAATGCCGTAAATATAACCTTGCCGGTGTCACTAATCTAGAAATACATATGGAGGTATGCGGTAAATATACCCATGCCGGAGTCACTAATCTAGAATTAAATATAAAGGTATGCCGTATATATACCCATGCCGGAGTCACTAATCTAGAAATAAATATAAAGGTATGCCGTAAATATAACCTTGTAGGTGTCACTAATCTAGAATTAAATATAAAGGTATGCCGTAAATATAACCTTGTAGGTGTCACTAATCTAGAATCAAATATAAAGGTATGCCGTAAAATCAGTTATTCGTGTGAGACATATGAGGTTATGTTCGATGACATCAGAATCAGTTATTGTTCACGAATGTAGGTTCGACAACTATCCGGGAGGTGGTTTGAAAGACGATGCTGTAGAATGGTAGACATCGCCTTTCTTGCAAACGGCCATGGACATTACTAACTCTAGTATTATACATTGTACGCATGTACCACTTACTCTAGTAGTATATATTGTACGCATGTACCACTAACTCTAGTAGTATACAGTGTACGCATGTACCACTAACTCTAGTAGTATACATTGTACGCATGTACCACTAACTCTAGTAGAATACATTGTACGCATGTACCACAAACTCTGTATAGTATACACTGTACGCATGTACCACTGACTCTAGTAGTATATATTGTACGCATGCACAACTAACTCTGTATAGTATATATTGTACGCATGTACCACTAACTCTAGTATACATTGTACGCATGTACCACTAACTCTGGTAGTATACATTGTATGCATGTACCACTAACTCTAGTATACATTGTACGCATGTACCACTAACTCTAGTATACATTGTATGCATGTACCACTAACTCTAGTATACATTGTACGCATGTACCACTAACTCTAGTATACATTGTACGCATGTACCACTAACTCTAGTATACATTGTATGCATGTACCACTAACTCTAGTATATATTGTACGCATGTACCACTAACTCTGGTAGTATACATTGTACGCATGTACCACTAACTCTAGTATACATTGTATGCATGTACCACTAACTCTAGTAGTATACATTGTACCCATGCACCACTAACTCTAGTAGTATACACTGTACGCATGTACCACTAACTCTAGTAGTATACATTGTACGCATGTATCACTACCTCTAGTAGTATACATTGTATGCATGTACCACTAACTCTAGTATACATTGTATGCATGTACCACTAACTCTAGTAGTATACATTGTACCCATGTACCACTAACTCTAGTAGTATACACTGTACGCATGTACCACTAACTCTAGTAGTATACATTGTATGCATGTACCACTAACTCTAGTAGTATACATTGTACGCATGTACCACTAACTCTAGTAGTATACATTGTACGCATGTACCACTAACTCTAGTAGTATACATTGTACGCATGTACCACTAACTCTAGTAGTATACATTGTACGCATGTACCACTAACTCTAGTAGTATACATTGTACGCATGTACCACTACCTCTAGTAGTATACACTGTACGCATGTACCACAAACAATAGTAGTATACATTGTATGCATGTACCACTAACTCTAGTATACATTGAACGCATGTACCACTAACTCTGGTATACATTGTACGCATGTACCACTAACTCTAGTATACATTGTACGCATGTACCACTAACACTAGTAGTATACATTGTACCCATGTACCACTAACTCTAGTAGTATACAGTGTACGCATGTACCACTAACTCTTGTATACATTGTACGCATGTACCACTAACTCTAGTATATATTGTACGCATGTAGCACTAACTCTAGTATACATTGTGCGCGTGTACCACTAACTCTAGTAGTATACATTGTACGCATGTACCAATAACTCTAGTAGTATACATTGTACGCATGTACCACTAACTCTAGTAGTATACATTGTACGCATGTACCACTAACTCTAGTATATATTGTACGCATGTAGCACTAACTCTAGTAGTATACATTGTACGCATGTACCACTAACTCTAGTAGTATACATTGTACTCATGTACCACTAACTCTAGTAGTATACATTGTACGCATGTACCACTAACTCTAGTAGTATACAGTGTACGCATGTACCACTAACTCTAGTAGTATACATTGTACGCATGTACCACTAACTCTAGTAGTATACATTGTACGCATGTACCATTAACTCTAGTAGTATACATTGTACGCATGTATCACTAACTCTAGTAGTATACATTGTACGCATGTACCACTAACTCTAGTAGTATACATTGTACGCATGTAACACTAACTCTAGTATACATTGTACGCATGTACCACTAACACTAGTAGTATACATTGTACGCATGTAACACTAACTCTAGTATACATTGTACTCATGTACCACTAACTCTAGTATACATTGTACGCATGTACCACTAACTCTAGTATACATTGTACCCATGTATCACTAACTCTAGTAGTATACATTGTACGCATGTACCACTAACTCTAGTAGTATACAGTGTACGCATGTACCACTAACTCTAGTATACATTGTACGCATGAACCACTAACTCTAGTATACATTGTACGCATGTACCACTAACTCTTGTAGTATAAATTGTACGCATGTACCACTAACTCTAGTAGTATACATTGTACTCATGTACCACTAACTCTAGTAGTATACATTGTACTAATGTACCACTAACTCTAGTAGTATACATTGTACGCATGTACCACTAACTCTAGTAGTATACATTGTACGCATGTACCACTAACTCTAGTAGTATACATTGTACGCATGTACCACTAAGTCTAGTAGTATACATTGTACGCATGTACCACTAACTCTAGTAGTATACATTGTACTAATGTACCACTAACTCTAGTACTATACATTGTACGCATGTACCACTAACTCTAGTACTATACATTGTACGCGTGTACCACTAACTCTAGTATACATTGTACGCATGTACCACTAATTATAGTAGTATACATTGTACTCATGTACCACTAACTCTAGTAGTATACATTGTACTCATGTACTACTAACTCTAGTATTATACATTGTACGCATGTACGACTCACTCTAGTAGTATACAGTGTACGCATGTACCACTAACTCTAGCATACATTGTACGCATGTACCACTAACTCTAGTAGTATACATTGTACTCATGTACCACTAACTCTAGTGGTATACATTGTACGCATGTACCACTAACTCTAGTAGTATACATTGTACGCGTGTACCACTAACTCTAGTAGTATACATTGTACGCATGTACCACTAACTCTAGTAGTATACATTGTACGCATGTACCACTAACTCTAGTAGTATACATTGTACGCATGTACCACTAACTCTAGTAGTATACAATGTACACATGTACCACTAACTCTAGTATACATTGCACGCATGTACAGCTAACTCTAGTATACATTGTACTCATGTACAACTAAACCTAGTATACATTGTTCTCATGTAGCACTAATTCTAGTATACACTGTACTCATGTACCACTAACTCTAGTAGTATACATTGTACGCATGTACCACTAACTCTAGTATACATTGTACGCATGTACAGCTAACTCTAGTATACATTGTACTCATGTACCACTAACTCTAGTATACATTGTTCTCATGTAGCACTAATTCTAGTATACACTGTACTCATGTACCACTAACTCTAGTAGTATACATTGTACTCATGTACCACTAACTCTAGTATACATTGTTCTCATGTAGCACTAATTCTAGTATACACTGTACTCATGTACCACTAACTCTAGTAGTATACATTGTACGCATGTACCACTAACTCTAATATACATTGTACGCATGTACCACTAACTCTAGTAGTATACATTGTACGCATGTACCACTAACTCTAGTAGTATACATTGTACGCATGTACCACTAACTCTAGTATACACTGTACGCGTGTACCACTAACTCTAGTAGTATACATTGTACGCATGTACCACTAACTCTAGTAGTATACATTGTACGCATGTACCACTAACTCTAGTAGTATACATTGTACGCATGTACCACTAACTCTAGTATACATTGTATGCATGTACCACTAACTCTAGTAGTATACATTGTACGCATGTACCACTAACTCTAGTAGTATACATTGTACGCGTGTACCACTAACTCTGGTAGTATATATTGTACGCGTGTACCACTAACTATAGTAGTATACATTGTACGCATGTACCACTAACTCTAGTAGTATACATTGTACGCGTGTACCACTAACTCTAGTAGTATACATTGTACGCATGTACCACTAACTCTTGTAGTATACATTGTACGCGTGTACCACTAACTCTAGTATACATTGTACGCGTGTACCTCTAACTCTAGTAGTATACATTGTACGCATGTACCACTAACTCTAGTAGTATACATTGTACGCGTGTATCACTAACTCTAGTAGTATACATTGTACGCGTGTACCACTAACTCTAGTAGTATACATTGTACGCATGTACCACTAACTCTAGTAGTATACATTGTACGCATGTACCACTAACTCTAGTAGTATACATTGTACGCATGTACCACTAACTGTAGTATACATTGTACTCATGTACCACTAACTCTAGTAGTATACATTGTACGCATGTACCACTAACTCTAGTAGCATACATTGTACGCATGTACCACTAACTCTAGTAGCATACATTGTACGCATGTACCACTAACTCTAGTAGTATACATTGTACGCATGTACCACTAACTCTAGTAGTATACATTGTACGCATGTACCACTAACTCTAGTAGTATACATTGTACGCATGTACCACTAACTCTAGTAGTATACATTGTACGCATGTACCACTAACTCTAGTAGTATACATTGTACGCATGTACCACTAACTCTAGTAGTATACATTGTACGCATGTACCACTAACTCTAGTAGTATACATTGTACGCATGTACCACTAACTCTAGTAGTATACATTGTACGCATGTACCACTAACTCTAGTATACATTGTACTCATGTACCACTAACTCTAGTAGTATACATTGTACGCATGTACCACTAACTCTAGTAGTATACATTGTACTCATGTACCACTAACTCTAGTAGTATACATTGTACGCATGTACCACTAACTCTAGTAGTATACATTGTACTCATGTACCACTAACTCTAGTAGTATACATTGTACGCATGTACCACTAACTGTAGTATACATTGTACTCATGTACCACTAACTCTAGTAGTATACATTGTACGCATGTACCACTAACTCTAGTAGTATACATTGTACGCATGTACCACTAACTCTAGTAGTATACATTGTACGCATGTACCACTAACTCTAGTAGTATACATTGTACGCATGTACCACTAACTCTAGTAGTATACATTGTACGCATGTACCACTAACTCTAGTAGTATACATTGTACGCATGTACCACTAACTCTAGTAGTATACATTGTACGCATGTACCACTAACTCTAGTAGTATACATTGTACGCATGTACCACTAACTCTAGTAGTATACATTGTACGCATGTACCACTAACTCTAGTAGTATACATTGTACGCATGTACCACTAACTCTAGAATACATTGTACGCATGTACCACTAAGTTAGTATACATTGTACGCATGTACCACTAACTCTAGTAGTATACATTGTACGCATGTACCACTAACTCTAGTAGTATACATTGTACGCATGTACCACTAACTCTAGTAGTATACATTGTACGCATGTACCACTAACTCTAGTAGTATACATTGTACTCATGTACCACTAACTCTAGTAGTATACATTGTACTCATGTACCACTAACTCTAGTAGTATACATTGTACGCATGTACCACTAACTCTAGTAGTATACATTGTACGCATGTACCACTAACTCTAGTAGTATACATTGTACGCATGTAACACTAACTCTAGTAGTATACATAGTACGCATGTACCACTAACTCTAGTATACATTGTACGCATGTACTACTAACTCTAGTAGCATACATTGTACGCATGTACCACTAACTCTAGTAGTATACATTGTACGCATGTACCACTAACTCTAGTAGTATAAATTGTACGCATGTACCACTAACTCTAGAAGTATACATTGTATGCATGTACCACTAACTCTAGTATTATACATTGTGCGCATGTACAGCTAACTCTAGTGGTGTACATTGTATTCATGTACCACTAACTCTAGTAGTATACATTGTACGCATGTACCACTAACTCTAGTAGTATACATTGTACTCATGTACCACTAACTCTAGTAGTATACATTGTACTCATGTACCACTAACTCTAGTAGTATACATTGTACGCATGTACGACTCACTCTAATAGTATACATTGTACGCATGTACCACTAACTCAAGTAGTACACATTGTACTCATGTACCACTAACTCTAGTAGTATACATTGTACTCATGTACCACTAACTCTAGTAGTATACATTGTACGCATGTACCACTAACTCTAGTAGTATACATTGTACGCGTGTAACACTAACTCTAGTAGTATACATTGTACACATGTACCACTAACTCTAGTAGTATACATTGTACGCATGTACCACAAACTATAGTAGTATACATTGTACGCATGTACCACTACCTCTAGTAGTATACATTGTACGCATGTACCACTAACTCTAGTAGCATACATTGTACGCATGTACCACTAACTCTAGTGGTATACATTGTACGCATGTACCACTACCTCTAGTAGTATACAGTGTACGCATGTACCACTAACTCTAGTATACATTGTACGCATGTACCACTAACTCTAGTATACATTGTACGCGTGTAACACTAACTCTAGTAGTATACATTGTACGCATGTACCACTGACTCTAGTAGTATACATTGTACGCGTGTATCACTAACTCTAGTATACATTGTACGCATGTACCACTAACTCTAGTAGTATACATTGTACGAATGTATTACTAACTCTAGTATACATTGTACGCATGTACCACTAACTCTAGTAGTATACATTGTACGCATGTACCACTAACTCTAGTAGTATACAGTGTACGCATGTACCACTAACTCTAGTATACATTGTACGCATGTACCACTAACTCTAGTAGTATACACTGTACGCATGTACCACTAACTCTAGTAGTATACATTGTACGCTTGTACCACTAACTCTAGTAGTATACATTGTACGCATGTACCACTATCTCTAGTAGTATACATTGTACGCATGTACCACTAACTCTAGTAGTATACATTGTACGCATGTACCACTAACTCTAGTAGTATACATTGTACGCATGTACCACTAACTCTAGTAGTATACATTGTACGCATGTACCATTAACTCTAGTAGTATACATTGTACGCATGTACCACTAACTCTAGTAGCAAACATTGTACGCGTGTAATACTAATTCTAGTAGTATACATTGTACGCATGTACCACTAACTCTAGTAGTATACATTGTACGAATGTACCACTAACTCTAGTAGTATACATTGTACGAATGTATCACTAACTCTAGTATACATTGTACGCATGTACCACTAACACTAGTAGTATACATTGTACGCATGTACCACTAACTCTAGTATATAGTGTACGCATGTACAACTAACTCTAGTATACATTGTACTCATGTACCACTAACTCTAGTAGTATACATTGTACGCATGTACCACTAACTCTAGTAGTATACATTGTACTCATGTACCACTAACTCTAGTAGTATACATTGTACGCATGTACCACTAACTCTAGTAGTATACATTGTACGCATGTACCACTAACTCTAGTAGATACATTGTACGCATGTACCACTAACTAGTATACATTGTACGCATGTACCACTAACTCTAGTAGTATACATTGTACGCATGTACCACTAACTCTAGTATACATTGTACGCATGTACCACTAACTCTAGTAGTATACATTGTACGCATGTACCACTAACTCTAGTAGTATACATTGTACGCATGTACCACTAACTCTAGTATACATTGTACGCATGTACCACTAACTCTAGTAGTATACATTGTACGCATGTACCACTAACTCTAGTAGTATACATTGTACGCATGTACCACTAACTCTAGTAGTATACATTGTACGCATGTACCACTAACTCTAGTAGTATACATTGTACGCATGTACCACTAACTCTAGTAGTATACATTGTACGCATGTACCACTAACTCTAGTAGTATACATTGTACGCATGTACCACTAACTCTAGTAGTATACATTGTACGCATGTACCACTAACTCTAGTAGTATACATTGTACGCATGTACCATTAACTCTAGTAGTATACATTGTACGCATGTACCACTAACTCTAGTATATATTGTACGCATGTACCACTAACTCTAGTATACATTGTACTCATGTACCACTAACTCTAGTAGTATACATTGTACGCATGTACCACTAACTCTAGTAGTATACATTGTACTCATGTACCACTAACTCTAGTAGTATACATTGTACGCATGTACCACTAACTCTAGTAGCATACATTGTACGCATGTACCACTAACTCTAGTATACATTGTAAGCATGTACCACTAACTCTAGTAGTATACATTGTACGCGTGTATCACTAACTCTAGTATACATTGTACGCATGTACCACTAACTCTAGTAGTATACATTGTACGCATGTACCACTAACTCTAGTAGTATACATTGTACGCATGTACCACTAACTCTAGTAGTATAAATTGTACGCATGTACCACTAACTCTAGAAGTATACATTGTATGCATGTACCACTAACTCTAGTATTATACAGTATACGCATGTAACACTAACTCTAGTATTATACATTGTACGCATGTACCACTAACTCTAGTGGTATACATTGTATTCATGTACCACTAACTCTAGTAGTATACATTGTACGCATGTACCACTAACTCTAGTAGTATACATTGTACGCATGTACCACTAACTCTAGTAGTATACATTGTACTCATGTACCACTAACTCTAGTAGTATACATTGTACTCATGTACCACTAACTCTAGTAGTATACATTGTACGCATGTACGACTCACTCTAGTAGTATACATTGTACTCATGTACCACTAACTCTAGTAGTATAAATTGTACGCATGTACCACTAACTCTAGTAGTATACATTGTACGCGTGTAACACTAACTCTAGTAGTATACATTGTACGCATGTACCACTAACTCTAGTAGTATACATTGTACGCATGTACTACAAACTATAGTAGTACACATTGGACGCATGTACCACTACCTCTAGTAGTATACATTGTACGCATGTACCACTAACTCTAGTATACATTGTACGCATGTACCACTAACTCTAGTAGTATACATTGTACGCGTGTACCACTACCTCTAATAGTATACATTGAACGCATGTACCACTAACTCTAGTATACATTGTACGCATGTACCACTAACTCTAGTAGTATACATTGTACGCATGTACCACTAACTCTAGTAGTATACATTGTACGCATGTACCACTAACTCTAGTAGTATACATTGTACGCATGTACCACTAACTCTAGTAGTATACATTGTACGCATGTACCACTAACTCTACTAGTATACATTGTACGCATGTACCACTAACTCTAGTATACATTGTACGCATGTACCACTAACTCTAGTAGTATACATTGTACGCATGTACCACTAACTCTAGTAGTATACATTGTACGCATGTACCACTAACTCTAGTAGTATACATTGTACGCGTGTAACACTAATTCTAGTAGTATACATTGTACGCATGTACCACTAACTCTAGTAGTATATATTGTACGCATGTACAACTAACTCTAGTATACATTGTACGCATGTACCACTAACTCTAGTATACATTGTACGCATGTACCACTAACTCTAGTAGTATACATTGTACGCATGTACCACTAACTCTAGTAGTATACATTGTACGAATGTACCACTAACTCTAGTAGTATACAGTGTACGAATGTATTACTAACTCTAGTATACATTGTACGCATGTACCACTAACTCTAGTAGTATACATTGTACGCATGTACCACTAACTCTAGTAGTATACAGTGTACGCATGTACCACTAACTCTAGTATACATTGTACGCATGTACCACTAACTCTAGTAGTATACACTGTACGCATGTACCACTAACTCTAGTAGTATACATTGTACGCTTGTACCACTAACTCTAGTAGTATACATTGTACGCATGTACCACTAACTCTAGTAGTATACATTAACGCATGTACCACTAACTCTAATAGTATACATTGTACGCATGTACCACTATCTCTAGTAGTATACATTGTACGCATGTACCACTAACTCTAGTAGTATACATTGTACGCATGTACCACTAACTCTAGTAGTATACATTGTACGCATGTACCACTAACTCTAGTAGTATACATTGTACGCATGTACCATTAACTCTAGTAGTATACATTGTACGCATGTACCACTAACTCTAGTAGCACACATTGTACGCGTGTAACACTAATTCTAGTAGTATACATTGTACGCATGTACCACTAACTCTAGTAGTATACATTGTACGAATGTACCACTAACTCTAGTAGTATACATTGTACGAATGTATCACTAACTCTAGTATACATTGTACGCATGTACCACTAACTCTAGTAGTATACATTGTACGCATGTACCACTAACTCTAGTAGTATACATTGTACGCATGTACCACTAACTCTAGTATATATTGTACGCATGTACAACTAACTCTAGTATACATTGTACTCATGTACCACTAACTCTAGTAGTATACATTGTACGCATGTACCACTAACTCTAGTAGTATACATTGTACTCATGTACCACTAACTCTAGTAGTATACATTGTACGCATGTACCACTAACTCTAGTAGCATACATTGTACGCATGTACCACTAACTCTAGTATACATTGTAAGCATGTACCACTAACTCTAGTAGTATACATTGTAAGCGTGTATCACTAACTCTAGTATACATTGTACGCATGTACCACTAACTCTAGTAGTATACATTGTACGCATGTACCACTAACTCTAGTAGTATACATTGTACGCATGTACCACTAACTCTAGTATACATTGTACGCATGTACCAATAACTCTAGTATACATTGTACTCATGTACCACTAACTCTAGTAGTATACATTGTACGCATGTACCACTAACTCTAGTAGTATACATTGTACTCATGTACCACTAACTCTAGTAGTATACATTGTACGCATGTACCACTAACTCTAGTAGTATACATTGTACTCATGTACCACTAACTATAGTAGTATACATTGTACGCATGTACCACTAACTCTAGTAGCATACATTGTACACATGTACCACTAACTCTAGTAGTATACATTGTACGCATGTACCACTAACTCTAGTGGTATACATTGTATTCATGTACCACTAACTCTAGTAGTATACATTGTACGCATGTACCACTAACTCTAGTAGTATACATTGTACGCATGTACCACTAACTCTAGTAGTATACATTGTACGCATGTACCACTAACTCTAGTAGTATACATTGTACGCATGTACCACTAACTCTAGTAGTATACATTGTACGCATGTACCACTAACTCTAGTAGTATACATTGTACGCATGTACCACTAACTCTAGTAGTATACATTGTACGCATGTACCACTAACTCTAGTAGTATACATTGTACGCATGTACCACTAACTCTAGTAGTATACATTGTACGCATGTACCACTAACTCTAGTAGTATACATTGTACGCATGTACCACTAACTCTAGTATACATTGTACGCATGTACCACTAACTCTAGTAGTATACATTGTACGCATGTACCACTAACTCTAGTAGTATACATTGTACGCATGTACCACTAACTCTAGTAGTATAAATTGTACGCATGTACCACTAACTCTAGTGGTATACATTGTATGCATGTACCACTAACTCTAGTAGTATACATTGTACGCATGTACCACTAACTCTAGTAGCATACATTGTACGCATGTACCACTAACTCTAGTATACATTGTAAGCATGTACCACTAACTCTAGTAGTATACATTGTACGCGTGTATCACTAACTCTAGTATACATTGTACGCATGTACCACTAACTCTAGTAGTATACATTGTACGCATGTACCACTAACTCTAGTAGTATACATTGTACGCATGTACCACTAACTCTAGTAGTATAAATTGTACGCATGTACCACTAACTCTAGAAGTATACATTGTATGCATGTACCACTAACTCTAGTAGTATACATTGTACGCATGTACCACTAACTCTAGTAGTATACATTGTACGCATGTACAACTAACTCTAGTAGTATACATTGTACGCATGTACCACTAACTCTAGTAGTATACATTGTACGCATGTACCACTAACTCTAGTAGTATACATTGTACGCATGTACCACTAACTCTAGTAGTATACAATGTATGCATGTACCACTAACTCTAGTATTATACAGTATACGCATGTAACACTAACTCTAGTATTATACATTGCACGCATGTACAACTAACTCTAGTAGTATACATTGTACGCATGTACCACTAACTCTAGTAGTATACATTGTACGCATGTACCACTAACTCTAGTAGTATACATTGTACGCATGTACCACTAACTCTAGTAGTATACATTGTACGCTTGTACCACTAACTCTAGTAGTATACATTGTTCGCATGTACCACTAACTCTAGTAGTATACATTGTACGCATGTACCACTAACTCTAGTAGTATACATTGTACGCATGTACCACTAACTCTAGTAGTATACATTGTACGCATGTACCACTAACTCTAGTAGTATACATTGTACGCATGTACCACTAACTCTAGTAGTATATATTGTACTCATGTAGCACTAACTCTAGTATACATTGTACGCATGTACCACTAACTCTAGTAGTATACATTGTACGCATGTACCACTAACTCTAGTAGCATACATTGTACGCGTGTAACACTAATTCTAGTAGTATACATTGTACGCATGTACCACTAACTCTAGTATTATACATTGTACGAATGTACCACTAACTCTAGTATACATTCTACGCATGTACCACTAACTCTAGTAGTATACATTGTACGCGTGTATCACTAACTCTAGTATACATTGTACGCATGTACCACTAACTCTAGTAGTATACATTGTACGCATGTACCACTAACTCTAGTAGTATACATTGTACGCATGTACCACTAACTCTAGTATACATTGTACGCATGTACCACTAACTCTAGTATACATTGTACTCATGTACCACTAACTCTAGTAGTATACATTGTACGCATGTACCACTAACTCTAGTAGTATACATTGTACTCATGTACCACTAACTCTAGTAGTATACATTGTACTCATGTACCACTAACTCTAGTAGTATACATTGTACGCATGTACCACTAACTCTAGTAGTATACATTGTACGCATGTACCACTAACTCTAGTAGTATACATTGTACGCATGTACCACTAACTCTAGTAGTATACATTATACGCATGTAACACTAACTCTAGTAGTATACATTGTACGCATGTACCACTAACTCTAGTAGTATACATTGTACGCATGTATCACTAACTCTAGTAGTATACATCGTACGCATGTAGCACTAACTCTAGTAGTATACATTGTACGCATGTACCACTAACTCTAGTAGTATACATTGTACGCATGTATCACTAACTCTAGTAGTATACATCGTACGCATGTACCACTAACTCTAGTATGCATTGTAAGCATGTACCTCTAAATCTAGTACGCATATACCCTCGAGTCTAATCATTATAAACTGCAAATATATTTGGAATACACTTACATGCACTCTCTGCAGGGTGGTTCCCGTGTCATACATGTTCATAGTCTGGTCCATGTCTATGGATACAATATCTCCATAATTATCTGATCCCTCTCCTCCATCGTCACCTACAAAGTTGTCAGTTGCTGGGTCACTTGTGAAGCCGTGTTTAAACATCCCGCCTATCCGTCCATACTCACAAGCGTTTGTGACGTAAATGGTGACAAACAGTGCCAACACAAGAACGCGAACCGTCATCTGTCAAGAAGAAGCTTAGTTTATATAAAGTTTTTAACTCGATTGCCAAACAAGTTCTTTCAACTTATATTAATCACTCTCCAGGCCTCATTTATAATGTTTTACATCGCGACGTTGGAGAGCGAACGTGCTATTACGACTTCCACAAACGTCAAGAAATGTCCATGTACACTATAGTATATACGTAATACAGCACTGGGAACTGATGGTCCATGTACACAATAGTATATACGTAATACAGCACTGTAAACTGATGGTCCATGTACACAATTGTATATACGTAATACAGCACTGGGAACTGATGGTCCATGTACACAATAGTATATACGTAATACAGCACTGGGAACTGATGGTCCATGTACACAATAGTATATACGTAATACAGCACTGTGAACTGATGGTCCATGTACACAATAGTATATACGTAATACAGCACTGTGAACTGATGGTCCATGTACACTATGGTATATACGTAATACAGCACTGTGAACTGATGGTCCATGTACACAATAGTATATACATAATACAGCACTGGGAACTAATTGCCCATGTACACTATGGTATATACGTAATACAGCACTGGTAACTGATGGTCCATGTACAATATGGTATATACGTAATACAGCACTGGGAACTGATGGTCCATGTACACTATATTATATACGTAATACAGCACTGTGAACTGATGGTCCATGTACACTATGGTATAACGTAATACAGCTCTGGGAACTGATGATCCATGTACACAATAGTATATACGTAATACAGCACTGTGAACTGATGGTCCATGTACACTATGGTATAACGTAATACAGCACTGGGAACTGATGGTCCATGTACACAATAGTATATACGTAATACAGCACTGGGAACTGATGGTCCATGTACACTATAGTATATTCGTAATACAGCTCTATGAACTGATGGTCCATGTACACTATGGTATATACGTAATACAGCACTGGGAACTGATGGTCCATGTACACTATAGTATATACGTAATACAGCACTGTGAACTGATGGTCCATGTACACTATGGTATATACATAATACAGCACTGGGAACTGATGGTCCATGTACACTATAGTATATACGTAATACAGCACTGGGAACTGATGGTCCATGTACACAATAGTATATACGTAATACAGCACTGGGAACTGATGGTCCATAAACACTATAGTGTATACGTAATAAAGCACTGTGAACTGATGGTCCATGTACACTATAGTATATACGTAATACAGCACTGTGAACTGATGGTCCACGTACACTATAGTATATACGTATTACAGCACTGTGAAGTGATGGTCCATGTACACTATGGTATATACGTAATACAGCACTGGGAACTGATGGTCCATGTACACTATGGTATATACGTAATACAGCACTGGGAACTGATGGTCCATGTACACTCTGGTATATACGTAATACAGCACTGGGAACTGATGGTCCATGTACAATATGGTATATACGTAATACAGCACTGGGAACTGATGGTCCATGTACACTATGGTATATACGTAATACAACACTGTGAACTGATGGTCCATGTACACTATGGTATATACGTAATACAGCACTGGGAACTGATGGTCCATGTACACTATGGTATATACGTAATACAGCACTGTGAACTGATGGTCCATGTACACTATGGTATATACGTAATACAGCAGTGTGAACTGATGGTCCATGTACACTATGGTATATACGTAATACAGCACTGTGAACAGATGGTCCATGTACACTATGGTATATACGTAATACAGCACTGTGCACTGATAGTCAATGTACACTATGGCAAATACGTAATACAGCACTGGTATCTGATGGTCCATGTACACTATGGTATATACGTAATACAGCACTGTGAACTGATGGTCCATGTACACTATGGTATATACGTAATACAGCACTGGGAACTGATGGTCCATGTACACTATGGTATATACGTAATACAGCACTGGGATCTGATGGTCCATGTACACTATGGTATATACGTAATACAGCACTGGGAACTGATGGTCCATGTACACTATAGTATATACGTAATACAGCAATGTGAAGTGATGATCCATAAACACAATAGTGTATACGTAATACAGCACTAGGGACTGATGGTCCATGTACACTATAGTATATACGTATTACAGCACTGTGAAGTGATGGTCCATGTACACTATGGTATATACGTAATGCAGCACTGGGAACTGATGGTCCATGTACATGCTGGTATATACGTAATACAGCAATGTGAACTGATGGTCCATGTACACTATGGTATATACGTAATGCAGCACTGGGAACTGATGGTCCATGTACACTATGGTATATACGTAATACAGCACTGGGAACTGATGGTCCATGTACACTATAGTATATACGTAATACAGCACTGGGAACTGATAGTCCATGTACACTATGGTATATACGTAATACAGCGCTGTGAACTGATGGTCCATGTACACTCTAGTATATACGTAATACACCACTGTGAACTGATGGTCCATGTACACTATGGTATATACGTAATACAGCACTGTTAACTGATGGTCCATGTACACTATGGTATAAAAGTAATACATCACTGTGAACTGATGGTCCATGTACACTATAGTATATACGTAATACAGCACTGGGAACTGATGGTCCATGTACACTATAGTATATAGGTAATACAGCACTGTAAACTGATGGTCCATGTACACTCTAGTATATACGTAATACAGCACCGTGCACTGATGGTCCATGTACACGATAGTATATACGTAATACATCACTGTGAACTGATGGTCCATGTACACTATAGTATATACGTAATACAGCACTGGGGACTGATGGTCCATGTACGCTATTGTATATACGTAATACAGCACTGTGAACTGATGGTCCGTGTACACTATAGTATATACGTAATACAGCACTGTGAACTGATGGTCCGTGTACACAATAGTATATACGTAATACAGCACTGTGAACTGATGGTCCATGTACGCTAGAGTATATACGTAATACAGCACTGGGAACTGATGGTCCATGTACACAATAGTATATACGTAATACAGCACTGGGAACTGATGGTCCATGTACACAATAGTATATACGTAATACAGCACTGGGAACTGATGGTCCATGTACACGATAGTATATACGTAATACAGCACTGGGGACTGATGGTCCATGTACGCTTTTGTATATACGTAATACAGCACTGTACACTGATGGTCCATGTACACTATAGTATATACGTAATACAGCACTGGGGACTGATGGTCCATGTACGCTATTGTATATACGTAATACAGCACTGTACACTGATGGTCCATGTACACTATAGTATATACGTAATACAGCACTGGGAACTGATGGTCCATGTACACTATGGTATATACGTAATACAGCACTTGGAACTGATGGTCCATGTACACAATAGTATTTACGTAATACAGCACTGTGAACTGATGGTCCATGTACACTATGGTATATACGTAATACAGCACTGTGACCTGATGGTCCATGTACACTATCGTATATACGTAATACAGCACTGGGAACTGATGGTCCATGTACACTATGGTATATACGTAATACAGCACTGGGAACTGATGGTCCATGTACACTATGGTATATACGTAATACAGCTCTGGGAACTGATGGTCCATGTACACAATAGTATATACGTAATACAGCACTGTGAACTGATGGTCCATGTACACAATAGTATATACGTAATACAGCACTGTGAACTGATGGTCCATGTACACTATGGTATATACGTAATACAGCACTGTGAACTGATGGTCCATGTACAGAATAGTATATACGTAATACAGCACTGTGAACTGAAGTTCCATGTACAGAATAGTATATACCTAATACAGCAATGTGAACTGATGGTCCATGTACACTATGGTATATACGTAATACAGCACTGGGAACTGATGGTCCATGTACACTATAGTATATACGTAATACAGCACTGGGAACTGATGGTCCATGTACACTATGGTATATACGTAATACAGCACTGGGAACTGATGGTCCATGTACACTATAGTATATACGTAATACAGCACTGGGAACTGATGGTCCATGTACACTATGGTATATACGTAATACAGCACTGGGAACTGATGGTCCATGTACACTATAGTATATACGTAATACAGCACTGGGAACTGATGGTCCATGTACACTATGGTATATACGTAATACAGCACTGGGAACTGATGGTCCATGTACACTATAGTATATACGTAATACAGCACTGGGAACTGATGGTCCATGTACACTATGGTATATACGTAATACAGCACTGGGAACTGATGGTCCATGTACACTATAGTATATACGTAATACAGCACTGGGAACTGATGGTCCATGTACACTATGGTATATACGTAATACAGCACTGTGAACTGAAGTTCCATGTACAGAATAGTATATACGTAATATAGCACTGGGAACTGAAGTTCCATGTACACAATAGTATATACGTAATACAGCACTGTGACCTGATGGTCCATGTACATTATTGTATATACGTAATACAGCACTGTGAACTGTTGGTCCATGTACACTTTATGGTACATACCTAATACAGCACTGTGACCTGATGGTCCATGTACACTATAGTATATACGTAATACAGCACTGGGAACTAATGGTCCATGTACACAATAGTATATACGTACTACAGCACTGTAAACTAATGGTCCATGTACACAATTGTATATACGTAATACAGCACTGGGAACTGATGGTCCATATACACTATAGTATATACGTAATACAGCACTGTGAACTAATGGTCCATGTACACAATAGTATATACGTAATACAGCACTGTGAACTGATGGTCCATGTACACTATGGTATATACGTAATACAGCACTGTGAACTGATGGTCCATGTACACTTTATTGTACATACGTAATACAGCACTGTGACCTGATGGTCCATGTACACTATAGTATATACGTAATACAGCACTGTGAACTGATGGTCCATGTTCACCATAGTATATACGTAATACAGCACTGTGCACATGTACACACGTGTAATACACACATATTGTATTGCATGTACACACGTGTAATACACACATATTGTATGGCATGTACACACCTGTACTACAAACATATTGTATTGCATGTACACACGTGTAATACACACATATTGTATTGCATGTGCACACGTGTAATACACACATATTTTATTGCATGCACACACGTGTAATACACACATATTTTATGGCATGTACACACGTGTAATACACACATATTTTATTGCATGTACACACATGTAATACACACATATTTTATTTGCATGTACACTCGTGTAATACACACATATTGTATTTGCATGTACACACATGTAATACACACATATTTTATTTGCATGTACACTCGTGTAATACACACATATTGTATTTGCATGTACACACGTGTAATACACACATATTTTATTTGCATGTACACACCTGTAATACACATATATTTCATTTGCATGTACACACGTGTAATACACATATATTGTATGGCATGTACACACGTGTAATACACACATATTTTATTTGCATGTACACACGTGTAATACACATATATTTATTTCATTTGCATGTACACACGTGTAATACACATATATTGTATTGCATGTACACACGTATTATACAACACGATTCCGATTGATCGCGGCATACCACCATGCTTTCTTTGTTTAAAATCAATAAAATGCTAAATATGCACTAGTTTTATATAGTGATTATAAGTATGTGAGTAGAGAGGTACGATTATCAGGGACTGTTTATTACGGCATACGGATGCACCAAACTGATTTCCTTGAGATGTAATAAGACTCAAAAGTATGCTGTGATAAGGTGATAAGAAGGATATTACACAAGTGGTGATTTCGTATTATATTTTACGAAACTTTGTTGATCGTTTAAACGCTACATCAAATCCCATGTTCCTCGCCTCATAAAATATGGTATGTAATCACAAGTACGTACGATCCTCTATATAATGTATGTAAATAAATGGGGGGGAAAACATGAATGCGCTTGATCATTAAATGCAGCTAGGAACAGTTTTATTGCATTTCATAAACGATGACAATGGAATACGAATAGTTTTAGCCCGTATCGCTGATATTTTATTATTTCAATATATTATAGTGTACCATTTGTACAAATGTACCATTTATTGTACTGTACCATTTGTATAAATGTACCATTTATTGCATTGTACCATTTGTATAAATGTACCATTCATTGCACTGTACCATTCATTGCACTGTACCATTTACTGTATTGTACCATTTATTGTACTGTACCATTTATACAAATGTACCATTTATTGTATTGTACCATTTACTGTATTGTACCATTTATTGTATTGTACCATTTACTGTATTGTACCATTTATTGTACTGTACCATTTACTGTATTGCACCATTTATACAAATGTACCATTTATTGTATTGTACCATTTATTGTACTGTACCATTTATTGTATTGTACCATTTACTATATTGTACCATTTACTGTATTGTACCATTTATTGTACTGTACCATTTATTGTATTGTACCATTTATTGTACTGTACCATTTACTGTATTGTACCATTTACTGTATTCTAACATTTATTGTATTGTACCATTTATTGTACTGTACCATTTACTGTATTGCACCATTTATACAAATGTACCATTTATTGTATTGTACCATTTATTGTATTGTACCATTTATTGTATTGTACCATTTACTGTATTGTACCATTTATTGTACTGTACCATTTATTGTATTGTACCATTTATTGTACTGTACCATTTACTGTATTGTACCATTTACTGTATTCTACCATTTATTGTATTCTACCATTTATTGTACTGTACCATTTACTGTATTGTACCATTTACTGTATTCTAACATTTATTGTATTGTACCATTTATTGTACTGTACCATTTACTGTATTGCACCATTTATACAAATGTACCATTTATTGTATTGTACCATTTATTGTATTGTACCATTTATTGTATTGTACCATTTACTGTATTGTACCATTTATTGTACTGTACCATTTATTGTATTGTACCATTTATTGTACTGTACCATTTACTGTATTGTACCATTTACTGTATTCTACCATTTATTGTATTCTACCATTTATTGTACTGTACCATTTACTGTATTGCACCATTTATACAAATGTACCATTTATTGTATTGTACCATTTATTGTATTGTACCATTTATTGTATTGTACCATTTATTGTATATTGTACCATTTATTGTATTGTACCATTTACTATATTGTACCATTTATTGTATATTGTACCATTTATTGTATTGTACCATTTACTGTAGTGTACCATTTATTGTATTGTACCATTTATTGTATTGTACCATTGGTATAAATGTACCATTTATTGTATTGTACCATTTATTAAAATGTACCATTTGTACAAATGCAGCATTTAGTATATTGAACCAAGTAAGCATAGTTTAACGGATGGGCGATCATGCGATCGGACAAAAAAATTGCCAAAATCTAAAATATAAATAGACACCCTGCGAGCCTATCGAGATTGGTATTAACATTTGTTTGATAACATTTCCACCCAACCTGCTCCGCCCCTGTTATTATATTATGTTAATGAATACAACTCGAAGAACCCAGGTACAACTTTGCCTAAAATAGGCCCACAGTTTTGATGCAAAATTGAAAATGTATGATTTTCCAATACTCTACATTTTAAAAGAACGAATTTGATCTATGTCCATATGTTCCATTTTAGATGCCAACAGCTCATTGCAATTACTGGTTTATTATGGAATAATGTAATTAATTAACAAATAAGGAGTATTCTCTCACGAATCCTTCCCAGTGTTATTACAAGAGTTTCAATAGTTTATTTCGAAATACAATGGGCAATATGCCCATGAGTACACATTATATACACATTACATACTTTCAAACGTGAGCATTGGCACTGCGTGCCTTGTGTGAATATGTAATATAATTATATAGAGCAAATGTGCAAATAAAAACACATGCAAATACAAAACGTTTACGATTGGCTAGCGTATAGCGTATAATGAGATGCATATACATATTCATATGGTATTGCTAAGGGTCTATGCCATCGACCAGTTTCTACTTCAAGTCTTATGAGATGATACTCTGAAGCGTGACAATGCTATTCTAAATTTATCAATATTTACACCATTCATATATGTCTGAAACTTGAAGTCTGCATATAAAACATAAGTTCTAGCCCGTGTGGAGTTACTCAATTCTGAAAACCAATTTAGTCTTTGTTTTGCTACACTTATAAACACATTCTTATTTCCGACTCCTTGGTTTAACCATACATCATTAAATCCTAATGCTTGTAATAACTTCCTAATACCTGTTACGTGTGTACATATAAGAAATTATGATATGACTGTATTACACTGAATACAAGCCGTGTGATACAATCTGCTATGCCTCTGCTTTCATCCTGCTGTGACATGTGTGTTTCTTTTACCTTTATTTATCGTCGCTATCGGGTGCCCATATGAGCGACGCCTCCTGAAGATATTAGTCATTTTAGATTTGTGGAGGATAGTGCAATGATACAGACAGAGACACATTCCAGAGTCTTCTCTGGGTTTTTTACGTGCATGATATACAGCACCGACACGAGACCTCGGTTTAAAGTCACATCTGAAAGACTGTTAATTTTGTATGGTCAGACGGGGGATCGAACCTACGATCCCTCCCTTGATTACCAGCCCAGTGTGTTACAACTGGAATACATATCCGTCTGTGGACAGTATGGAACAATATACTCGACTGTCAGATTAGCGAAGTGGTTAACGCGCTCGCTTCTCACAAATGCAACCCGGGTACGATCCTAGGACCGGGAAGTATGTGAGATGGTACGGTGGTCGCCAGATCGGACAGATGGGTTTTCTCCGGGTACTCCGGTTTCCTCCCACTCGAATGACCACATATACGCTTTCATCCGCGCCAACGAGAGTGATTAATATAAGTTGTTAGAACGTGCTTAGCAATCATTGTAAAATAAATAAAGTTTAAACTTTTAAGAAAATATACAAACAGAGACCCATTCCAGAATCTCCTCTGTTTCTCTTACGTGCACGGTGTAAAGCACCGATACGAGACCTCGGTTTAATGTATGTGGTATTAGTCATTGTATGGCATAGCGGTGGAATGAATTACCAACAAGGATCACAGGGTCCTTATTCTAAGACACAACCGATGCCCCAACAGGGTTCTCTACTCAATAGAACAGGATCAACACAATTATGTTATGTTATATACAGCGAAACCTGTCTTAAGCAACCAGCCAATGAAATCACTGAAAGTTGCTGCTTAGCATAGGTGGCTGCTTAATTGAGACCAGATGTATAGCAAAGTAACATATTGGGAATCAGAAAAACTGGCTGCTTAATACAGGTTGGCTGTTTAATATATATGAGCACTAACACAGGTTTGACTGTGAGATATTTGTATCAACTAGACACAGACGGATCTGTAGTCCAGTGGTAACACGCTGGACTGGTAATCCAGGGATCGCAGATTCGATCCCCCGTATGATCCTAATACAATGTACAGTCTTTCTATCTGTATCATTGCACTATCCTCCAAAAATCGAAAATGACTAGTGTCTTCAGGCGTCGCTCATATGGGTAACGGGTAGCGACAACAAATAAACGTAAACACAAGTTTATTTAGTGTTAGTATAGGCTCTTTGGTGTCAGTATAAAATTATATTATGTTCACCCATAAACATTGTAGATTCGAAACTCACTGAGCGTGTCGAATTATAGTGTGATGGAGGTATTCAAGTTCTACAATAGTTATGTTTTTATTTAGGTTTATTTAAAGCGACATTACATCGCAAAATCATTGGAAACCATTAAAGCGACACTACATCGCAAAAAGCAAATACAATTCTCTTTTTTTCAAGTATAAATGCATTCTTCTCAATATATTCGAACACTATCATTGAATCAATAAACAGTGTTTTTGTGGTCTACAAACTTCAAAAGTGAAAGTAGGATTTCATATAACCGTCATCCACGTTCTTGAATTGACATTTATTTGTCATTACTAAACGCGCGATAAGATTAGTCTACAAATAAATGTACATACAATTAGGCACATATGTGAGATATAACGGAAAATCTGTACAATAAATCGTGTTATTCCTGATAAACGCGTTGTGTTACGCATGCATATCGACCCTATTCACATTGTTTTGTTATGTCAACAAACCGCGTATACGACGTTTATTTATTTTTTAAAACACTCAAATATAATATATAAAATATTTGGGAAAATAGGATACCATATAATAGGAAATTACATTCTGCAGACATTTGCGTTTTCACCGATGTAGTGTCGCTTTAACGTCGCTACCGGTTGCCCATTTGAGCGACAGGCTAATAACACATGTCATGGACAGGCTCCAGCGGTTAACCAGTACTTTGTGCACCAACCTCATTTGGAAACATTTTAGTCAATATGTATATCTACCATCAGTTTAAAGTCCGCCTCCGTGGTCGAGTGGTTAAGGTCGCTGACTTGTATACCACTGTAACCTATCATCACTGATGGTCACGGGTTCGAGCCCCGCTCAGGCCGTGTCTCATTTATATGAAAAAGTTGGCAGTTTCTTACGGAGGTTGGTGCACCCAAGTACTGGTTAACCGCTGGAGCCTGCCCAGGAAAGGTGTTGTTAAGTAAACTGCCCGCCGGCGATATAGCCCAAAATGGTGCTGATGCAGGCGTAAAACCCGAAATATAACATAACATAACCATCAGTTTAATACTCTTCATCACGTGTTTTTCATTGCATGCACATATTATTATAGCTTAGTTTATACAAATTTATTTTAGCTCAATTGCGAAACAAGTTCTTACAACTTATATTAATCACTCTCGAGACCTCATTCCTAGTGGAATCCATCGCCACGAGGGAGAGAGAAGATGCAACGTGGAATTTAAATGCCTTGCCTAAGGGCACAATCGTAACGGCTCAAATGGGGCTCGAACTCCGGACCTTTCGCACCTGAAGCGAACGCGCTACCACTGCGCTATCACGACTTCCACACATTATATTATTATGATAAACAATATGTTCTATTCTGTTCTGTAAGAAACTGCCAACAGCAAAGGTATGAGCGGGGCTCAAACGCGTGACCACCAGGAAACCCGAGTGTCGTCTGTGCCTGAAATACTTCTCGGAAGGGCTCCAGAGGTGTCCCCCGGCTGACCCTAATAAAATTAACAGTCTTTCAGATGGGACGTTAAACCGAGGTCTCGTGTCGGTGCTTTACATCGTGCACGTAAAAGAACCAGAGGAGACTCTGGAATGGGTCTCTCTCTCTCTGTGTATCATTGCACTATCCTCCAAACAACTAAAATTACTAATCTCTTCAGGAGGCGTCGCTCATACGGGCAACCGGTAGCGACGATAAATAAACGGAGGATACTCTGGAATGCGTCTCTCTCTGTATCATTGCACTATCCTCCAAACAACTAAAATTACTAATCTCTTCAGGAGGCGTCGCTCATATGGGCAACAGGTAGCGACGATAAATAAACGGAGGATACTCTGGAATGCGTCTCTCTCTGTATCATTGCACTATCCTCCAAAAATCTAAAATAACTAATCTCTTCAGGAGGCGTCGCTCATATGGGCAACCGGTAGCGACGATAAATAAACGGAGGATACTCTGGAATGTGTCTCTCTGTGTATCATTGCACTATCCTCCAAACAACTAAAATTACTAATCTCTTCAGGAGGCGTCGCTCATATGGGCAACCGGTAGCGACGATAAATAAACGTAAACACACTCCAGAGGTATGTCTCCACCAGTAACAGCTGGTTACCTAATTACTGTATATTCCAAGAGCAATGGAACGTACTAGTATATTATCTTAGTTAAGTTTTGTGTCCACGCCGGACATGCGAGCAACAAAATCATATCTTTGTTTTTTATAAAAATATTTATTTTTTTGGACTTTCCGTTTTTCTTCTTTACATTTTTTACATTGTTATTAATAAATCAATTGATTTAAAATTTCCAAAACTATGCACGCTACTTCTTAAGAATCGTAGAAAAAGTCTGCCCATTCTGTTACACATGTTTGATCTAAGGGGAGGGTCGTCACTAATGTTGGTAAAACTTGTGACCCGACCCATTTGCTTCTTATAAATTATAACAGTTTCACTAATATAATATTCGTTACATTTCATTTGTTGTATATTGTGCATTTTGTGTATATGTATGTTATTCGAAAGCAATAAAATATGTTTAAATCAACAGCTGATCTAAAATGCCTGTATGCCATAAACTAAACATAAAACATACATAAAACATAATTTCAAAATATGGCCTAATATGTTTACATACTTATTTAATGTTTGTAAAAGAAACACACTTACGTCTCTAGTGTTGTTGCTTTCTCAAGGAGCTGCAGTTAGGGCGAACAAAGACAACCTCTGATTCTATATCTCTCAAATCCCGAATGAGGTCGGGTGTTTGGGTGGTGCATAAAACGGTTGCGGTTTAGTGAAGCGTATGCATCTCCATTCTGCTTTTCATTGGTCTTATCCAGGGTGTACAGGGGCGTACGTGCACAAACACTAATTATTACAGTTTCCATAAATATTACAACGAATGCTATAGGTTGCTATTTCCCCAAATGTTACAACATATACCAATGTTTGTGGAAGTCGTGATAGCTCAGTGGTTGCGCGTTCGCTTCATGTGCGAAAGGCCCGGAGTTCGAGCCCCGCTGGAACCGTTAAGATTGTGCCCTTAGGCAAGGCATTTAAATTCCACATGCCTCTTCTTTCTCCCTCGTGGCGATGGATTCCATCAGGAATGAGGTCTCGAGGGTGATTAATATAAGCTATAAGAACTGGTTTCGCAATCGAGCTCAAATAAATTTGTATAACGCAACAGTTGCTAAAAGTTACACATTTGAGGTTCGCTACAGTTACACAGTAGAGGTTCGCTACAATTGCAAATTAGATTTACATAGATTTTATACTTTATTTCAGTCTCATGTGTCTCAATGTACAGCATAAAACAAACACAGAATAAAGTTTACATATTAAAAAGTACATTGCCACTCAATTCAGAGTTACAAGAGACTATGTATATACATCAATCATCTATAGCATATTGCACTACTATGGTATATACATGTATATGTGATAAATACATGTGTGAGATAAAGCTGAAAAGCAGTCGCTAATTGAAATTTAAAATCTTATTAAGATGTAATGGAACGAAAAATACTGAAAGCAAAATAAGCACTACTGCTCAAACTAAATAATGTTTTAAAAGATCATATACCAATTCCATTCAGATTGGGATTAGCCTAATTAGCAAATGCTTTTAAGGTGTAATAAACTATGAAAACGACATATAAAACACTCAATAGGCATTATTTACAAAGAGACAGACGGATATGTAGTCCAGTGGTAACACGATGGACTGGTAATCCATGGATCGCAGGTTCGATCCCCCGTCTGACCCTAATACAATTAACAGTCTATCAGATGGGACGTTAAACCGAGGTCTCGTGTCGGTGCTTTACACCATGCACGTAAAAGAACCAGAGTAGATTCTGGAATGGGTCTCTGTCTGTATCATGCACTATCCTCCAACATCTAAAATAACTAATTTCTTCAGGAGGCGGCGCTCATATGGGCAACCGGTAGCGACGATAAATAAACGTAAAAACACACATTTACAAAGATAAGAGGTACGTCGTTGTAAAATACTAAAACAGGTTTTGATCGGTATAGAGGTATTGAAAGAGAAAACAGATTGTGTAAGTTATGTAGCCAACATGCAGTTGAATCAGAAATCATTATCGTTATGCTATGTTGTGACATATATAGAACAGTAAGAAAAACATATTTTAACAATATTGCAAGGCCTCGAGTACAAAAAGTTTTCGCGCTTATGTCGACAAAAAATATACAGTTGCAAGTAAAAGTAACTAAATATATTAAAGAATGTATGTTAATAAGGAAAATACCTTGGAAATTTTAATTGTTTCTTAAATGTATGTTGTATGAAAATGTATAAATATACATGTATATATTTAATATTCATTACCATTTGTATTTATATTTGTCTTTGCCATAGTTGTTTGTGTTTGTATATGGCCATAGGCAACTTGTCTGCTGATTATGCCAATACAGTTGAATTGAATTGCTAAAATTTACAAAACTGATGTTAAACTGTAACAGCCGACAATAAAAGTTACAACATTTACAAAAAAATTAACAGCGGACATGAACAAGTTACAATATTTACAAAATACAGTCTACATCCGTTATGTCGAGTTTCATCGGACCGAACAAAATACTTCGACATAACCGAAGCTTGACGTAACGAAATTATATATAAACGGAGCCAGTTATATGTAAAATGATAGCGTCTGAATCGGGATTTTGATCCGACCTCGAGATAACCGGATAATTTGATATAACCGACTTTGACATAACAGATGTAGACTGTAGGTAACATACAAAACGGACATTAGAGTAACAACAAATCCAACAAAAACAGTTAGTACAAAACTAACGTTAAATATAAAAGAGGTCCGCCTCCGTGGTCGAGTGGTTACGGTCTCTGACTTACCACTGTAACCTATCATCACTGATGGTCACGGATTCGAGCCCTGCTCAGGCCGTGTCTCATTTATATGAAACAGATGGTAGTTTCTTACGGAGGTTGGTGCACCCAGGTACTAGTTAACCGCTGGAGCCTGCCCAGGAAAGGTGTTGTTAGGTAAACTGCCCGCCGGCGATGTGGTTCAAAATGGTGCTGATGCAGGCGTAAAACCAGAAATATAACATAACATAATTGTTCGGTCCGACGGAATTCGACATAACGGATGTAGACTGTATATAAGAATATTTAATAATAAACATTGAATTTCAACGCATATAATTATTAATTTCATTAAGCCAGTCTATGCACTAGACAATCACCTAAAATAATCCATTTCTCACAGTTTCATGTAATAATTCGCAGTTTTTATAAGTGTATCACTAGAAAAATATTTGAACATAGAAAATAAAATTCTAAAATGTTGCGTTTTTAATGCCATCAAGTATAAGTATAACATCAATATAAAAGACGTTAAAGGTAACAAAAATGACATGTAAGCAACATAATCTGATATCGCTAACGCTATGTCCCGATAGAAGTGAAGTTACGAACTCTATATAAATTGTCCAGACCACCTGAGGGTTCAACACAGACGGATCTGTAGTCCACGCTGGACTGGTAATCCAGGGATCGTAGGTTCGATCCTCCGTATGCCCCTAATAAAATTAACAGTCTTTCAGATGGGATTTGTAAACCGAGATCTCGTGTCGGTGCTGTACACCGTGCACGTAAAAGAACCAGAGGATATTCTGGAATGGGTCTCTGTCTGTATCATTGCACTATCCTCCATTAATCTAAAATGACTAATCTCTTCAGGAGGCGTCGCTCATATGGGCAACCGATAGCGACGATAAATAAACGTAAAACACACACACACAGAAGGTGCTCCGCTACACGTAAATTCTACCCTTTATCTAGCCTGGGTTCAAGTCTGTCGATTTTAACTTCTGGCAAAATGACACGTTGATATCACCAGAAACTCAATACGGCCAAATTAATAGTCTCAATAATTATTAAAATATATTGATTTGACTGACCAGGCAAAATATATCAACGCCTGTTCCCAGGCTACCCTTTATCAATAGTATCCAATTTTGTAACTGTTGGCGTCAGATAAACGTAACGTAAACTGTTATGGGCAACGTTTCGTTCTCAACGACAGTTGTCACGCAGGTAATATGTAACGCTTAGCCTTACCATACCCCTTGTTCGTCGCCAAAATCAAATTATCTCAAAGAAATATATATTATAATATTACAGTATTTTACTAGTTTAGGCGTTTACTGATTTCCACAGTCACTTAATATCACGCACCACCGCCCGTGAATCTGTATACACCCATATTTAATTCAACATAGCGAAACATCAAACATTTTGACTAATATAAGTAGATTTTACATTCCTTCCATGCCTCATCGAGTGTGTATATAGTGAGAATAACTTAGGTAGAAAAATATGTAATAGCTATTTTCTATCTTAAAATTTAGTATAATCTTTTTTATTTTACAACGAAACAAACTTACATTAAGCACTCTCGTTTGTGCGGATGAACGCGTATATGTCGTCATTCGTGTAGGAGGAAACGGGGGTACCCGGAGAAAACCCACCTGGCCGATCTGGCGACCACCGTACCAGGGACGGATACAGGATTTGGCGTTAGGGGGTGGCGCAACATATGTGAAGGCTAGCATCTAGGGGGTCCGGGGGCATGCTCCCCCTGAAAAGTTTGAAAACAATGGATCCACCAGGTGCATTCTGTGCGTTCTGGTGTATTATATTAATCAGGGGCGGTTACAGGATTTCGGCTTAGGGGGGGGCGTAGATTTTTTTAAAAATAGTATACATATATAATTCGACACAAATACAGGTTTACATACTAATATCTTCATTGTGCAAGTGGATCTAAAAGTAACATACGCCGTGGGTATTTCCTTGCATATACAGTCAAACCTGTCTTAAGCAGCCAGTCAAGGGAATCATAGAATGTGGCTGCTTAACACAGGTGGCTGCTTAATAGAGGTCAAATATATAATAAAACAACAAATTGGGAATCTGGAAACTGGCTGCTTAACACAGGTGGCTGCTTAATAGAGGTGACCACTAACACAGGTTTGACTGTCTATTGATAATTTCTTCAAAATCAAGTTCGATATCTCTGTGAATAAACAACAGCATTAAAGCGTTAAATCTATTTTGGTCCATTGTACTTCTGTGTGCATTTTTAATCGGAAACGCAAAGAAGAATTACAACGTTCCACACTGTCAGAAGTAACAGATGTCAATAGCATCAATGTCAACAATGTCCTAATGTTTGGATACATGAAGTTGCATGTCTTAGATAAAGTGTCGGACAGAGTGACAGGCTTCGTCTCGGAATAATTTTCCCATGTCACCTTCCATAGTCTGAGCTCTTGTTGGAAATTTTCAGGTTGGGCCATATCGTCCTGATAATAGTTTTGTTGTTATTTTTTTAAAGCTTATTTATCGTCGCTGCCGGTTGCCAATATGAGCGACGCCTCCTGAAGAGATTAGTTATTTTAGATATTTGGAGGATAGTGCAATGATACAGACAGAAGCCCATTCCAGGTTCTCCTCTGGTTCTTTTACGTGCACGGTGTAAAGCACCGACACGAGACCTCGGTTTAACGTCCCATCTGAAAGACTGTTAATTTTATTAGGGTCAGACGGGGGATCGAACCCGCGATCCCTGGATTACCAGTCCAGCGTGTTACCACTGGACTACATATCCGTCTGTAATGGTAATAGTTACTAGCGACCTAACTGCATCTACTGTCAATTTATCTAGGTTGTTAGGAAGCAGTAAGAGAGCCAGACAAGCCTGTCTTGTCAACGAATTAAATCGCATTTCTAGTTGCTGATTTAAAGAATCTAAAAATGGATTAAAAATAACTCTCGGAAAATATTCCTCAATTGTGTCAGCAGGAACATTATTGTGATGGACCTGTCGGCCACATCTCCTGGGCATGTGTAGGCATTCAAGCCCAGCCTTCTCTGCCATTTTAGATGACGCAGTAAATATAACGTCGGCGTCAGAGGTTCTGGCTGCTGACACTGCATTTTTGACATGACTAACCATATCACATGCCTCTAATATGTCTAGGGTCGAACCTTGTAATTTGCTTGTTCACCCCGTCACATACCCAAACATATGTAAGACAGTCTGGAAGCACATAATAAAGCTTGAATCTGTTATACGCTTTAAAAGCCCGTATGCACCTGTGACTGTCTTAGTGTCCCATCCCGATTCAATGTGCCCAATAGCTTCTAGGCAATCGATAAGGGGCTCCTACATTATGTTAAAGTCACGTTTGGCATATTTGTTGCAGACAATATTTTTTGCATATTACATTTTTAACGCAAAATACGGCACATTAGTTACCTATGCTCCGGCGATTTTAGGGGGGGGGGCGCGCGCCGGGTGCGCCCCCCCTGAATCCGCTAGTGCGTACCATCTCACGACCGAGATGATCGAAACCGTGTTATATTGGTGGGAAGCGAGCGTGCTAACTACTGCGATAAGCTTAAAGGTTGAGCATGCTTTTAAAGAAATTTAATTTAAAATAATTAATTGCTCGATTTTCTGTGTTTGACTGATTTAGAACAGCCAGCTAATGTCATGATAGAAGTGTGCGTGTGTGCGTGTGTGTGCGTGTGTGCGTGCATGTAATTGTTCGCGCGCGCGTGAGTGTGTATGTGCGTGTTTTGCGTTAATTTATCGTCGATACCGAATGCCCATATGAGCGTCGGGCAGTTTAGCTAAGCCACACCTTTCCTGGGTAGGCTCCAGCAGGTGACCAGTACTTTGTGCACCAACCTCCGTAAGGAACTGCCAACATTTTCATATAAAGAGGCACGGTCTAATCAGGGCTCGAACCCGTGACCACCAGTGGTAATAGGTTACAGTGGTAAACAAGTCAGCGACCAAAACCACTCGACAACGGAGGAGGACTCTCGGTTTAATGTCTTATCCGAATTATGATATTTATCTTTTGTGTGTTTTGCGTTATTTATCGTCGCAACCGGTTGCCCATATGAGCGACGGTGTGTATGTGATATCCCAGTCACCCTTATGTATGATATTGGGGTGTGTATGTGATAGCCCAATCACTTGGTGTTTGATATTGGGGTGTTTATGTGATAGCCCAGTCACCCTGGTGTTTGATATTGGGGTGTGTATGTGATAGCCCAGTCAATTGGTGTTTGATATTGGGGTGTGTATGTGATAGCCCAGTCAATTAGTGTTTGATATTGGGGTGTTTATGTGATAGCCCAGTCACCCTGGTGTTTGATATTGGGGTGTTTATGTGATAGCCCGGTCACGTGATGTATGATATTAGGATGGGTATGTGATAGCCCAGTCAATTGGTGTTTGATATTGGGGTGGGTATGTGATAGCCCAGTCAATTGGTGTTTGATATTGGGGTGTGTATGTGATAGCCCAGTCACCCTGGTGTTTGATATTGGGGTGTGTATGTGATATCCCAGTCACCCTGGTGTTTGATATTGGGGTGTGTATGTGATAGCCCAGTCAATTGGTGTTTGATATTGGGGTGTTTATGTGATAGCCCGGTCACGTGATGTATGATATTAGGATGGGTATGTGATAGCCCAGTCACTTGGTGTTTGATATTGGGGTGTGTATGTGATAGCCCAGTCAATTGGTGTTTGATATTGGGGTGGGTATGTGATAGCCCAGTCAATTGGTGTTTGATATTGGGGTGTGTATGTGATAGCCCGGTCACCCTGATGTATGATATTGGGTTGGGCATGTGATAGCCCAGTCAATTGGTGTTTGATATTGGGGTGGGTATGTGATAGCCCAGTCACCTGATGTATGATATTAGGATGGGTATGTGATAGCCCAGTCACCCTGATGTATGATATTGGGTTGGGCATGTGATAGCCCAGTCACCTGGTGTATGATATTGGGGTGGGTATGTGATAGCCCAGTCACCTGGTGTATGATATTGGGGTGGGTATGTGATAGCCCAGTCACCTGGTGTATGATATTGTGGTGTTTATGTGATAGCCCGGTCACCTGATGTATGATATTGGGGTGGGTATGTGATAGCCGTTCACTGGTGTATGATATTGGGGTGGGTATGTGATAGCCCGGTCCTGGTGTATGATATTGGGTGGTATGTGATAGCCCAGTCACCTGGTGTATGATATTGGGGTGGGTATGTGATAGCCCAGTCACCTGGTGTATGATATTGGGGTGGGTATGTGATAGCCCAGTCACCTGGTGTATGATATTGGGGTGGGTATGTGATAGCCCGGTCACCTGATGTATGATATTGGGGTGGGTATGTGATAGCCCAGTCACCTGGTGTATGATATGGGTGGGCATGTGATAGCCCATTCACCCTGATGTATGATATTGGGGTGGGCATGTGATAGCCCAGTCACCTGGTGTATATATTGGGGTGGGTATGTGATAGCCCGGTCACCTGGTGTATGATATGGTGTGGGTATGTGATAGCCCGGTCACCTGGTGTATGATATTGGGGTGGGTATGTGATAGCCGGTCACCTGGGTATGATATTGTGTGGGTATGTGATAGCCCGGTCACCCTGATGTATGATATTGGGGTGTGTATGTGATAGCCCAGTCAGTCACCTGATGTATGATATTGGGGGTGGGTATGTGAAGCCCGTCACCCTGATGTATGATATTGGGGTGGGTATGTGATAGCCCGGTCACCTGGTGTATGATATTGGGGTGGGTATGTGATAGCCCGGTCACTGGTGTATGTATTGGTGTGGGTATGTGATAGCCCGGTCACCCTGATGTATGATATTGGGGTGTGTATGTGATAGCCCAGTCCGTCACCTGATGTATGATATTGGTGTGGGTATGTGATAGCCCGGTCACCTGGTGTATGATATTGGTGTGGGTATGTGATAGCCCGGTCACCTGGTGTATGATATTGGGGTGTGTATGTGATAGCCCAGTCAGTCACCTGATGTATGATATTGGGGTGTGTATGTGATAGCCCAGTCAGTCACCTGCTGTATGATATTGGGGTGGGTATGTGATAGCCCAGTCAGTCACCTGATGTATGATATTGGGGTGGGTATGTGATAGCCCAGTCACCTGATGTATGATATTGGGGTGGGTATGTGATAGCCCAGTCAGTCACCTGATGTATGCTATTGGGGTGGGTATGTGATAGCCCTGGTATTTGATATTAGGTTACAGTCTTATAAATTTCAATTATTATGCTCGTCTCAGAACAATACAAGGCTCGACGTGATTGCGCAGTAGTAGAACGTTCGCTTCAGTCCGGAGTTCGAGCCCTGCTCGATGCGTTACGAGTGTGCCCTTAGGCAAGGCATTTAAATTCCACACTGCATCTTCTCTCTCGCCTCGTGGCGATGGAGTTCAAATACAGTTGTATAAACTAAACTCTTTTTGGGAAGATCCGCCATGGGCTTATGAGTAATGTAATAAAGTTTAAATGTAATAAAAATTTAAACTTTATTTATTTTACAATTATTGCGAAACTTATATTAATCACTCTCGTTGGCCTGGATGAGAGCGTAAATGTGGTCATTCGTGTGGGAGGAAACCGGAGTACCCGGAGAAAACACACGTGTTCGAGCTGGCGACCACCGTACAAAGCATGCAGGTTCGACATCCGACAGTCTTGTCAGACTATGGAGTGAGCGCCCGTTGAGTCTACAGATGAGCACCGTCTGCTGTGGCTGTACAGTCCGATGCGTGTCGTGTAGTGGCAGTTACAGCCTCCGCACGTGAAGACAGAGTTACTGGAAGGCGATGAAGTTGGTGTCGGCTCACACTGTTTGGCTTTCCTCTTCCTGCATTTGTCGTCAGAGGCTGTTTGCAGAGCGAGTTCTCCCCTCTTTAAGCCCGTTGACAGCTGTTGTATCCACGCCATTCTGTTTGCTGCGAGGGATCCCTAGTTGGTGGTGTCCATCCCCAGCGCTTTCATATCTCGTTTGCAGACATCCTTGAAGCGAAGTTGGGATCGACCTTTGTCTCTGTGCCCTGTGGCCTGTTCACAATACAACAGATCTTTTGGAATGCGACCGTCGTCCATCCGGCGCACGTGTTCGAACCGGCGTAGACGGCATTGGAGGAGTAATGTGTACATAGATGGGATGCAGGCTCTGCTGAGGACCTCGTTGCTGGTAACCTTGCCTTGCAGTTTTCGCTTTTGAGTGGCGTATGTTGTCCATGACTCGCTTCCATAGAGGAGTGTGTGCTAACGACGCAAGCCTTGTACACCGCTATCTTGGTATTGGTTGTCAGCTGTGTGTTTTCTCACACCTTCTTGCTGAGCCTGGAGAGGGTGGATGCTGCTTTGTCCATACGTTTGTCCAGCTCCACATCGGCGAGAGGTTGTTCTTGGCTGTGGAACCCAGATAGGTAAATTGGCTGACGACCTCAAGCTGATAGTCTCCGGTGACAATGGCGGGTGGGATGGCAGTTCCTTGGCACATGACTTGGGTCTTCTTCAAGCTGATGATTAGGCTGAAGAGGTCGCAAGCTGCAGAGAAACGGTCCATCAGTGACTGGAGCTGTTCTTTAGAATGGGCAGCAAGTGCAGCGTCGTCGACAAAGAGCATGTCTCTGATTAGGACTTCTCTTGTCTTGGATTTTGCCTTGAGACAGGTGATGTTGAAGAGCGTGCCGTCATATCTGGAGTGAAGGTAAACTCTTTCTGTAGCTCCGAAGAGTGTGGGGGCGAGTACGCAGCCTTGCTTGACGCCGCTCTTGAACTCGAATTCTGGAGAGGTTTCACCGTCGTACTGCACGGTACTCTTCATGCCGTCATGAAAAGACTTTACGATGCTGAGAAACTTGGGCAGGCAGCCGATCAGAGGTAGGATCTTGAATAGCCCATCTTGGCTCACCAGGTCGAACGATTTGGTAAGGTCAATGAAGGCGATGTAGAGAGGCTGATGTTGCTCACGACACTTTTCTTGTAGCTGTCTCAGCGAGAATACTATGTCGACTGGTGACCTCTTGGAGCGAAAGCCACACTGGGACTCTGGGTAGACCTGCTCAGCTAGCATCTGGAGTCTAGTTTGCGGGAAAACAGCTTCCCAACTATGCTGAGCAGTGATATGCCGCGATAGTTGTTGCAGTCACTGCGGTCGCCATTGTTCTTGTAGAGGATAACTATGTTTGCGTCCCTCATGTCTTGGGGAACTTCACCCTCATCAGAGCATTTGCAGAATATCTTGTGGAATGGCTCTAGCAGAGTGGACTTCGCACACTTGATAACTTCAGCTGGTATGGAGTATTTACCTGGTACTTTGTCAGCTGGAAGCCTGTCGATAGCCTTGGCGAGTTCATCGAGCGATGGTTTGGTGTCGAGGTCGGACATTTCTGGAAGGCGCTCGATGGCATCTAGGGCTGACTGGTGGGCCGTGTTTTCTCTCGAGTACAGCTCTGAATAGTGTTCTACCCATCTTTCCATCTGCTTTGTCTTGTCTGAGATGATCTCTCCAGAGGTATACTTCAATGGTGCTGTCTTCTTTATGCTTGGGCCCGTTGCTTTCTTGATGCCGTCGTACATGTGTTAGAGGAGCACAGGTCGAACCAGTATTCGATGCATGACCTGACGTTCTTCTGGACGTTTGCCCTTGCAGCCTGCAGAGCCTGTTGTGACTGGGCTGTTGGCGTATTAGTGTGCTTCTGTAGTGCTGTACGTTTGGCGTCCACAAATGGGTCGAGTTGTACGGCGTATAGTGGGTACCAGTCGTTTTGCCGGTCTCCCTGTCTCTTGCCGAATGTGTCGATTGCGGCGGTATTACGTGGCTGTCTTGATGTGCTTCCATAGCTCTTCGGACCGCACGTTAGCGTCAACACCCTGTAGTATATAGAGAATGCAGGCTAATATAAGACAGTATAAATATAAAGCAAAACCATATTTCACAATTTGATCAAAGAACTGCTACATCCTTTATTAACTTCTGAGATTACTCTCCCTTTTCTTACAATATCAGGATACTGAATCTATAAATTACTAATTTGCATACTGAATCTATAAATAAATAATTTATAAAGGAGTGTAATACAAATGTCACGTGACTATGAAATGCAGGTTTGTATGTCAAGTAACTAACAGGCCCGTAGCCACACTGAGGAGAATGTGGTACTGGCCTCGGTAATAAATTGACAAGTTACGAGCTGGCATGAGTGGTCTCGGTTACAATTTGGCAAGGTACGAGCAACAACAGAAAAAACATGCACACTGTAGAAATTCTTTGATGTTACACCACAAACACACAGACAAGCACAGAGTGGTGGAACCTATGCTCGGCGTAAATCCCACATATATACCAGTATAAAATGTTAATTGCACTTGTATATTCTTATCTTCTTAAGTCGTGAAAAGAACGATAATATCAATATAGCTATCGCAACGGTGTCGGTCGGGGAAACTGAACACTGCAGGGCACCTATGCACGGCGTACTTGTTATTTTTTTTATTTATCCACCATAACTTGTTGAATATCTTATTTTGATATAGTGCATCATTGAATAAAAACATGTATTCGTCTTTAAAATCATATTCGTCTGCTGGACCAGCATCCCTATCTACGCTACTCTGCACATACCTCTCTTATAGTTTCGTTTCGGTAAGGGGGTAACACTTGCAGTAATGTAAGAGATACTGTAACAATTGAATTTATTTTCGGTATGCTTTATACATGTAGTATAAGCGAGTAATACAATATTACAGTGATATGTATATGTTTGTATTGGTATAATATATGTATACGCATGTGTGTATGTATACGTATGTATGTATATGTATGTATATATATACATGTGTGTGTGTATGCGTGTATTATGTATATATACATATGCTTGGTGTGTGTATATATGTATATATATACGTGTGTGTTATTATATGCTACTACACATCGCCTGTTGCGATTATATATAGAATATGTATATAAGCGTTTATTTCTGTTACTTAATTTCCTTATAACATTGTAATATATTTCACTGTTGTAATTGTTCTTGTAATATGTGAATTGTATGCTCTTCAATACTGGAGGATAAATAAAGAATATATATAGTTGCATCAGCCTACCGATACACTCAATGGAATGCTATGGAACCAGGCTTCAGCTCTGTCAGCGAGATTAAGCTAGGCGCACATGCTTGCGGTTGCGACAACGAATCTCTGGTGCGATGTGTTATTTGTATCGCATGCGATTGCCGGACAGAAACTCAAACAGAAATTCATTGACACCCACACATGCATGAGGTTTCGATACGAAATGAATCTGCCGCTGCGAATGACGCCGGACATCCGGCAAAATTAGTCTCTCCGAATGTTATCGCAGAGGGAACTCCAGAGTATTTGTGACGTCATCCTGGGAAACCCCATGTTTTAGTCATGCCACGAGGTTGGTCGGTGCCAATTTCGCCACAAGACGTTGAAGATGTGTGTAATTTGATGAGGCCGCGGGCCTACCTCTACATAAGTCAACAAACTCCTCTTCGTCGCTATAAAGTTCTGGCATTAATGAGTAAATCATGTCATTTTCTATCCGTTGGCGGTTAATTTCACGAACCCACAGCCTTCGCTGCCACCGTATCTTCCTTAAATTCCTGTGATAGTCAGGCGCGTAGCTGCCATTAGGCCAAAAGGCCCGGGCCTGCACATCATTTTGACCAAAACAAATATATATCATGTTATTATATATGTCTTTGAATTTATTATGTACATGTATATAGCAATAACATATGATTAAACTGAACTAAAAACCAAACAATTCCGGGGGTGCATGCCCCCGGACTCCCTAGCAACCTCGTTCGTAGCTCACTCAACATTCGTTACCCGGGCCTGCACATAATTTGCCTCCTGGCTACGCCCCTGATAGTGTAGCGCTATCATCGCTAACAAAAAATGTATCAACCTCGTCGATATCCATGTTGTAGATGACCGAACCGAACCATCACCGGTCAGCTTTCGCATGACCACAACGGAACGACTACGCATACATGTGCGGGTAGTTTCGCACGGCAAACGCATCCGGTGAACGGATCCGAACATATTCGTTACCGCAACCGCAACCGTGTGCGCCTAGCTTTATCCGGGAACTATATAAATATTTTAAATAAGGATGAAAATGGAAAATACGCCGAGCATAGGAATACGCCATAGGAATACGCCGAGCATAGGTTCCATCACTCTACACAAAAACAATTACCGGAGGGGCATCCCCCCCCCGGACGACACTAGAATTGTCGCCTCGGTTATTTTCAGCTTCTGGTAGCCTGGAAACAGTCGTCATATAAATATATGTTTAACACAGATGAGCAGTATTGAGCTTCTGACCCTAATAAAATTAACAGTATTTCAGATGGGGCGTTAAACCACAGGAACTTGAAATTGTATCCATCAGCCACCAACGGTCTCGTACCTCTATCCTAGGACACCCCCTCTATTAAAAAAAAGATAGAGGGGGGTGTCCTAGGATAGAGGTACGAGACCGTTGGTGGCTTATGGATAACATTTCAAGTTCCTGTGGTTAAACCGAGGTCTCGTGTCGGTGCTTTACACCGTGCACGTAAAAGAACCAGAGGAGACTCTGGAATGGGTATCTGTCTGTATCATGGCCCTAGCCTCCAACAATCTAAATGACTAATCTCTTCAGGAGGCGTCGCTCATGAATATTGTCAACCAGTAGCGACGATAAAAAACGTAAAACACACGTGTACACACACTCATCGGTATGGTCGTGCGTGGTTATCTATAGGTAGCCACACTGAGGCAAATGAGGCACTCGCCTCGGTTAGAATTTGCCAAGTAATGACAGGTATATAGGCCAGGCGCGTAGCTAGGCCTACATATGGATTACGCACCATTCTAGGGGGAGAAATGTTTCCGCTATATGGTCTCAGGTGACTATTGCATACTATGAACATCAGCTACAATCAATAGCTGTCGATCATGTGCTCTATTGTGAATGACCAATGTCTGTGTCCCCCCCCCCCTCCACAGGGATTCGGCACGTTTGGGGGTAGTAGTATATATATTTAAGTGTGGTCCCCCCCCCTAAAGATGCTGTTTTATTTTATTTTCGCATTTATATAATTTTCATTTTCAGGAACAGTCAAAATAATTCTTACGCACGTGCGTACAACCGTAAGCCTAACTACGCGCCTGTAGGCCAACTGATAAAACTGCCTTCAGAATGCACAGACAAACATACACACAACTAATTTGGGGGGGGGTCGCTTCGGTTATTTTCAGATTCTGGCTACGTCACTGGTGGTCTCCGTACGTATTTATAACTCGGATACATATTTATTTATAGACCGTACACACCGGATCGATCGTGATCTGTGCATGGTAAAGGTAAGCCTTTTTTCTCAACCACCCAACTGAATAATGACATCAACCACGCGTTTTGACCCTAACCCTGGGCGGCGCAAGTGATGAATGCGCGTTATGCGTGGTTGATACTATATTCTGATCGGCTGGTTGAGATAAAGATTTTACCTTGGTATTATAAGTTATTTATAACTATGTCAACTGTTCTCAAATCACGTGGTACACATACATGTACCTGTAGTAATAACAACATTGTGTGTGTATACTTTACACGGGATCCGGAACACGCTTCTAGCTTCATTTGTTAGCTGTGAAACGTGTGTGTTGATGTTTTTCTGGTGGAGAATCAGTCTGCTGAACAGGATGAATTGATAGGGAACCATTCTGCACTATTGCGTAACAGATACAATAGGTAAGTTCACTTAACCTTTTTAAAACTTTATCGCAACGATCGCAACCTTGATACCAACTTCAACAATTTATGTTAATCAAGCTCATATATGTGTTGTCATTCGTGTGGGAGGAAACCGGAGTGTCCGGAGCTGTCCGATCCGGCGACCACCGTACCATCACACATACTTCCCGGTCCGAGGATCGAACCCGGGTTGCATTGGCGAGAAGCAAACGTGCTAATCACTGCGCTAATCGGACAGCCGAATGGGGGGGGGGTAGGCCTAAACCCCTAACTCACCCCTATAACCGCCACTGATGCGTATATATTATATCAGTTCAATCCCATACCTGGTAACTAATTAGACTGTGGTTCGACAAAATATGCGCAGACGCTTGCGCTTGACAAATAAGAACTCGGTGTATAGTTTATACACATTTAGTTTATCTCGATTGTGAAACAAGTTCTTACAACTTATATTAATCACTATCGAGACCTCATTGCTGATGGAATCCATCGTTTTAACTCGATAGTGAAACAAGTTCTTACAACTTAAATTAATCACTATCGAGACATCATTCCTGATGGAATCCATCGCCACCAGGGAGGGAGGAAGAGGCTTATGTGGAATTTAAATGCCTTGCCTAAGAGCACAATCGTAACTGCTCCATCGGGACTCGAACTCTGTGTATGGCTTTGATAGTGACGGGGCGGGGGGTCATTTTTTAAACTAGCTTGTACGTGACCTAAAACGTGTATGTATAGCGTCAAGCATGTGATGTATCATACTATTATTAAAAAAGAATACAAACCTGAAACAATTTGTCCAGATCCGAGCGTCTTTGAAAATATGGAGCAAATATGCCACGCGAGACGGTGTGAATCAGTTAAAATTTCAAACGAAAATGCGTGTCTGACCAGTTGTATGCTTGCTATATTGTGTTATATCCAGGTACAGAAATATGGGGTCCACAAACCATGACCGTGCCAGTGAGTTGCAGTTCGGGCCGAACTTGGAACAACAGGCAGTGTGTCACATTCTATTCCTGAAAAGAGTCGCAGAAACAGCACATTTGAAACAACTTCCTGTTCTAAAGAGAGCTATTTATAGATATGAAAAATACTGGCTTCCGCTAACGGCTGATTATCCTAATGAATCGTTGTCTGCTCCGTTCGACATTGAGTGGGTGTGGCATTGCCACTTACTGTCACCGAAGACATACGAGCAGAACTGTCGGAACATTGTCGGTCACCATATCAACCACACTCTCCGTGATCCGAAACAGTTCGAGTCCGCCCAGCGGAAGTCACAACGCTACTGGTCAAAGAAGTATCCGTCTGCGCATGAACAATTCCACGTGGACTACAGCGCCCCCTATGACAACACAATCATTGAATCCTTCGAATCTAGGATATCGTATGATATTTTATCGGCAACAAAGAGACAAGGGGCCTTTTATTATCAAGTTTCACTTCCGCACTATCAAGATAGGCCATTCCTCGAAAGTTGCTTGTTCCGGTACCAACAGTTTGTATATTTAAAACTACAACTTCCGGAACAATTTCTGGTTCCCTGCTATGATATGGACTTGATGTGGCATACTCACCAACTGAACCCAGTCTCGTACAAGAGCGATATGATTCGAATTCTCGGGAGAATGCTTAACCATGACGACACAACTACTGATAGAAATGCGGGTTCCAAGCTCAGTAATTCAACAGATCTAACCCGCAAACAATGGGTGACTTACTACAGGGAACCATTTTCATTGTTCGGTGCAATGTACAGGGGTTCTTCTCCCCCGGGCATTCTCCGTAGACTCACATCAGAAGAATTGGATGCCATCTGTTCAAGGAAGTGGGAATTGATCTTCGACCACGTGAAGCTTAGTGTATCAACAAGCGATGCAGATCAGTATAAAAACACGAGCCTTTATGGCTATATGACAGGCGATAACCAAGAACTATCAAGACTGTTCACATGGAAAAGGCCATCGCAGTGTCAGAATGGATGTTCGAATATCGTTTGGACAGTCAGCGACAAGATATATAACTTCGACGGCAAGTTTTCAAATATAAAATTTAGCTTAATTGAAAAAAAAACCGGACTACTTTGTGGAACTACTAAACTAGACCATGGATCAAATGCTATATGTGTTCTTCCGCATCTAGAAACAAAACGGAGTAGAGAAAATGGCGGGAATATGCATGAACGAATTCAACTTGGTGAGAGTTTGTCTTTGGAGGTGAAAGTTCATTGGGCAGCTCCACTGAGTCGGGGTGAAGCCCTCTTGAGTCTGCAGCAAGGGCGGTACGAGATGACAACGATTCCGGAGAAGAGTCAGGAGTTCTGGGGTCCGATATCAGTAGACTGGTTACCACGAGCTACAGACGGCCGCTGTCACGTTGCTTCACACAGGTACGTTCAGGAAGAGATTAGTCATTTTAGATTTTTGGAAGATAGTGCAATGATACAGACAGAGACCCATTCCAGAGTCTGCTCTGGTTATTTTACATGCACGGTGTAAAGCACCGACACAAGACCTCGGTTTAAAGTCCCAACTGAAAGACTGTTAGTTATATTAGGGTCAGACGGGGGATCGAACCTGTGATCCCTGGATTACCAGTCCAGCGGGTTAACCACTGGCCTACAGATTCGTCTGTATACGTTCTGGTAGACTGGTTTCCATGAGTTACAGACGGCCACTGTAATGTTGCATCACACATATGGGTCCGTTATCCGTATATTGGGTTTCACGAACACCATACGCGCTCGTCATGTTTCTTCACACAGGTGCTTGTAGTTTAATCATAGCAGGGACGTAGCTTGGCTGAAATCGATGTGTAAGCCAACTTAAGACGGGATGGGGGTTCCTGGGGTTGTCCCCAGGAAAACTATTTATAGCGTATATAATTTAATCCTGGCCTCCCGATTTTTGTTGCAGATTTGGCATTTTTATTTTTTCGATTTTTCGGGGGGAAAGTGTAGGCCACGGCCTATAGGAAGCTACGCCGATGCATATTTTATTTCCCAATCCAATACATACTGAATAATACATACATTACATATATCAAAATACAGAAAAATGATTAGAATGAAAGACCGAGTCTTATATAATTCTTCTCCTCTGCAAAATGCGTATGTATTTCGCTGAGCCTTTGCAATTGTTTTTTATAAAGTTGGGAAAATTTGACAAATTAATCCGAAAGTAGTATGAACTAGAATGAAAGGCGACACTAGGCACAATAATTAAGAGAATCAAATAAGTATATTCTTTGAGAAACAGGTTCTAACTGGGAAGGGTCGAATCTAATGTTTTGAGAACTTGTGACCTTGCCATTATTTATGCTGTAGTGTGCTATATATGCTTTATATGGCAATAAAATATGTTTAAACCGGTTCTAATTGGTTATAAACGGTGGATAAATTACTTAATGACAATTGGGCATGCTGTGTAATACGTTGATGTGTGCTATTCCAGTTGCCGTTTTTAAAGCAGCATTACATCGTATGAAATAAAAGATATTGGAAAAATTAAATTTGTGCGTATGGGTAGCAATGGTGCTACACATTCTAACATTATACTTTGTATGCTTATGTTCATTTGGTAAACAGTGTTTTTTTGCGATAAAACAAACTCGAAACCGAAAGTAGGACTTTCCGAGTCGATCGGTCACGCACTTGTTTACAACCGGAACGCATCGTCCGCACTTGTTTGCATTCGGAATGTATCGTCCCCATTTGTCCCACATTGTCTTTTTTTAATTAAATTACTTGATATGTTGATTCATACCTCTGTTAGCTAAGTCTTTTAGGGACATTTCTACATCCCCGCGAGGGGTTCGACATTAGAGGAAGATATATCGATAGTCTTTCATGTTCAAATATATACGTTGTTTTCTACATCCATTGTTTAACGCATGCGCGCTGTGCGTGTTTACATTTCGTGTGTTGATAAACTAATTCGCGTACACGACGGTTCAAATTTATTGGAATTTTATCGTTTCTGAGCGACTATTTCGATTTTTGTAAACACACACATATTAGTATTTATATTTTACCCAAAACATCCTTTATTACGATGTAATGTGCTTTAAGGAATGTTAGTGACCTGCGAGATGGGAGAAAGGAACTAGATAATTTTCAATGGGGATAGCAACCAGAGCATGATGCATAAGGGATAACTTACTGTCAATACGCCATTGGTCTAGTATGCGTAGATTTAGGGAATGTAGCATGTCTGTAACACTAGAGGTATGATAGAAGTCAGCCTTTACCCAATGCTGCTTTATACAAAGCACACCAAGATATTTCAATGACTGTACAATATCAATTAGTAAGTTTGTAGAAGAAAAAATCTTATGATGTTTTGTTAACATTTTACGTAAGGCCACTAGTATTACACTAGGTCTCTAAGTCGTTTGTAATGTTTGAGGATCGTCAGCGAATAATGCTCCATCGTGAGCGAATAATGCTCCATCGTGAGCGAATAATGCTCCATCGTCAACGAATAATGCTCCATCGTCAGCGAATAATGCTCCATCGTCAACGAATAATGCTCCATCGTCAGCGAATAATGCTCCATCGTAAGCGAATAATGCTCCATCGTCAACGAATAATGCTCCATCGTCAGCGAATAATCCTCCATCGTCAGTGAATAATGCTCCATCGTCAGCGAATAATGCTCCATCGTCAGCGAATAATGCTCCATCGTCAGCGAATAATGCTCCATCGTAAGCGAATAATGCTCCATCGTCAACGAATAATGCTCCATCGTCAGCGAATAATGCTCCATCGTCAGTGAATAATGCTCCATCGTAAGTGAATAATGCTCCATCGTAAGCGAATAATGCTCCATCGTCAACGAATAATGCTCCATCGTCAGCGAATAATGCTCCATCGTCAGCGAATAATGCTCCATCATAAGCGAATAATGCTCCATCGTCAACGAATAATGCTCCATCGTCAGCGAATAATAGTATAATATATTTATATCATCAATGCTCAATATTCCATTTAATTACAGACGGATATGTAGTCCAGTGGTAAAACGCTGGTCTGGTAATCCAGGGATCGCAGGTTCGATCCCCCGTCTGACCCTAATAAAATTAACAGTCTTTCAGATGGGACGTTAAACCGAGATCTCGTGTCGGTGCTTTACACCGTGTACGTAAAAGAACCAGCGGAGACTCTGGAATGGGTCTCTGTCTGTAGCATTGCACTATCCTCCAAAAATCTAAAATGACTAATCTCTTCAGGAGACGTCGCTCGTATGGGCAACCGGTAGCGACGATAAATAAACGTAAAAACACACACATTCCATTTAAGTTACAATTAATATTGTCTAAAATAACATTCAAAAAGAAAAGACATAGGATACTGCTAGCAGGATCTCTCTGTTTTATTAAATAAGCTCAACCATCTTGCTATCAGATATGTAGGTATGAACATGTGTGAATATGAAAGTGCTTTCCTGGTCGGATCGGGCCAGATTGTGTGGAGTGATTAATATAAGTTGTTACAGCTTGTTTCGCAATCATTGTAAAATAAATATAAGTTTAAACTTAAATACGATCGAAATGTCCTTCACTTTTACTTCTGATATACATCCTAGAATTCTTAGATCAACCTCAGAATATCAATTATACACACCAAGACCAAATTGTGAATTATTTCGTAATACATTTGAATTTCCAGGATCATCTATTTGGAATTCATTGCCTCACTCAATTTAATTTGCTCCAACTATCCAACAGTTCAAAATTCTCTACTTAAGGTGGCACTATAACAATTCAAACTAATCGCGTACTTCTACTGTTATTATAAACGTGTATTGCCATTGCTATATTTATTAGAATCGGAAAATTGCTGTCCTCAAGTTGATTTCATACATATTTTGAAGATACCACTACAAGTCAAATCTGCACATTGTTAGATAGATCTAGTATCATTAATTGTCTCATTTTCCCATTTTCTACTCTGCTAGCCAATTCCATATATCATCATATTCCATTACATATTAAATATAGTTTCTCTATTTTTCAGCTTTTACATTACTATATTATTCCAATGTGCAGTTCTCACTTATAGTGCTATCTTTTGATTGCATTTGATTGTATATATGCTGAGGGCCTCATGGTAGATTAACTTTTGTTAAATGAGTACTCTCGTTAAATAAAGTCTTTATTATTATTATTATTATTATTAATGTACATGTATGGTGCAGGTCCATATCTACACTACCATGCATATCTTCATTATTAAGTGTTCCAATAAACAAATATGCTTCTACACTAATACACCTTTTAACACTAAACACGCATGTTTTTACACTAAACACGCATATTTGTACCCTAAACACGCATGTTTTTACACTAAACGCACACCTTTTAACACTAAACACGCATGTTTTTACACTAAACACGCATATTTGTACCCTAAACACGCATGTTTTTACACTAAACGCACACCTTTTAACACTAAGCACGCATGTTTTGACACTAAACATGCACATTTTTACACTAAACATACACGTTTTAACACTAAACACGCATGTTTTTACACTAAACATGCATGTTTTTACACTAAACCCCCATGTTTTTACACTAAACACACACGTTTTATCACTAAGCACGCAACACGCATGTTTTTGCACTAAACACGCATGTTTTTACACTAAACACGCATGTTTTTACACTAAACACGCACACATTTTAACACTAAACACGCATCAAGCATGTTTTTACACTTAAAACACGCATGTTTTTACACTAAACGCACATGTTTTTACACTAATCACGTGTGTTTTTACACTAAACGCACATGTTTTTACACTAATCACGTGTGTTTTTACACTAATCACGTGTGTTTTTACACTAAACACGCATGTTTTGGCATTAGTGTGGAATAATTTATGGTACATTTCCAGGCTAACAAATCACATGGGAAATGTTGAATTCACTGCGAAGATTATTCACAGTGCGCCGCTAATGATGTCCGTTATACAGATATACCATCACGATAAGATGTGTTCTGCCGGGCACCTTATTGCCACGGAGCAGCTTCCCCAACCAACGCAGGTTAGTGTCATCGTATCATACGCAAGTTGCTTTCCACTCATAATCGATAAATTGCCATACAACGTAAATAAGATATAGCGTACAACGAATACATTACTTGTGTTTATATCCAGATGGATTGCGCTCGGAACCAAGTACCTATCTCGCTGAATCCCAAACATTAATGTTGTTTATATCCATGTGAACTGCGCTGGGAACCAAATACCTATCTCGCTGAATTACAAACATTAATGTTGTTTATATACATGTGAATTGACCGTTCTGCCGATTTTGATTGACAGCTGGCGTTAGCCAATCGCATCACACCATTTGCGCACACCCCCGGCAACGGCTTATCGCCGCCATCTTGTTAGACAAACAATGCATATTAGACAAACTAGTAACGAGTAGACACATTTGAAAAGACGTGAATTTGATCGAAAATACGGGTTTAAAATTGTTTTAATGATGTTGAAAATGTGTAGCTTTGGTGTGTGGGTTAGTTATAGTACAAAATTAGTCGACATCCTGGTGATCGACGTTAAATTCAACCCATTTCAAAATCCTTGGACAAATCTAAAAGTGTGTATATGAACGACAAAATACCAGACAGCTGCTTTAAAAACACCGACTGACCCCATATAGTCATTCTTTTTCTAGCAAACACAGCAATCAAATTTAAGCGTGTCACACTGTTTATTGGGAGTAATCAACAACTAATCGACTACCGGTACATCACAGAGACCGCCGACTGTATAATATCCCGGATAGGGGCCTACTGCTATTATCAAGATCAAAATTGCACATCGGAATTTAGCACTGATTGTGCTAATTAGTCAATTATAAAATGTGTGCACATAATTATAGCATTGATTACTACATCGAATCATTGTTTTATCGTTCTGTCAGACAAACGAGTTATTTAGTAACGTTTTAATCAAATCTGATAACGAGTGATCGTGATCTGAAATTATGTTTTGAAAAATAATTACAAATTAATTAATGCTGTCTGTCATTGACAATGGTGAAAAGGTGTAGTTACGGTCTGTGTGATAGTAGATATCAAGATCGATTGATAGGTGACGTTAAATTCGTGCCATTTCCAAAACCTAAGACAAATCTTGAAACATGTCTAAGGTGAATTAAACGACCAGCTGAATACATCCAAAATTAATGCAAACAGATATATTTGCACAAAAGTAAGTTGAAATTAATTTATTTATGCATAATAAAATATTTCGAAAAAATATATTCTGCATTTATAGATTTACTGTTCACAAGAGATATGTGAGTATAATGGTGATTAAAATTATACATGTGGTTCATACATATTGTCGTGGATGGTGGACTAGGGATCAGATAGTAGTAATAGTACCCATGCATGTGCAGAGCTGTGGGATTCCCATATTAGCTCAGTGAACGTACTGGTGTTCAGTTTTTGGGCCTAATGTTCGAGTCTTCTAGGAGGCATAGGGTCGAGTCTCTCAAGACGGTGGCATATTTCATTTCTTTTGATGTCAAAGTTGACACGATATGGTTGTTCACTCTTCCGTTGACTGCGAAAGCATTTTCCACGAACACTTAACACGTCCTCACCCGTTAAATATATCTGTACTTTAGAGAAATAACCATCACTGAAAAACTTAAACCATTGCTGTCTTGCTTTCAACGAGATATTCTTATCTGGGTGAAATAAAACCGAGAAATTCGACGGAATTTATCTAGATTAACTCGATGCAGGACTGCGTTAGACGCCATTTTGTTAGATAGCTTGTCTCGCGTGGTTACAGCGAGCACCGGTAACTATGGGGGGCGTGCCTAAGTAGCGTTTGCAGAAAGGTCAATTGCGCTGGGAACCAAGTACCTATCTGGCTGTATCCCAAACATTAATGGTGTTTATATCCATGTGAATTGCGCTGGGAAACAAGTACCTATCTCGCTGTATCACAAACATTAATGGTGTTTATATCCATGTGAATTGCACTGGGAAACAAAGTACCTATCTCGCTGTATCCCAAACATTGATGTTGTTTATATCCATGTGAATTGCGCTGGGAAACAAGTACCTATCTTGCTGTATCCCAAACATTAATGTTGTTTATATCCATGTGAATTGCGCTGGGAAACAAGTACCTATCTCGCTGTATCCCAAACATCAATGTTGTTTATATCCATGTGAATTGCGCTGGGAAACAAGTATATACCTATCTCGCTGTATCCCAAACATTAATGTTGTTTATATCCATGTGAATTGCGCTAGGAACTATGTACCTATCTCGATGTATCCCAATCATTAATGTTGTTTATATCCATGTGAATTGCGCTAGGAACTATGTACCTATCTCGCTGTATCCCAAACATTAATGGTGTTTATATCCAGGTGAATTGCACTGGGAATGAAGTACCTATTTCGCTGAATTACAAACATTAATGTTGTTTATATCCATGTGAATTGCACTTTGACCCAAGTACATATCTCGCTTAATCCCAAACAGTAATTGTGTTTATATCCAGGTAAATTGCGCTCGGAACCAAGTACATATCTCGCTTAATCCCCAGCATTATTGTTATTTATATCCAGGTAAATTGCGCTCGGAACCAAGTACCTATCTCGCTTAATCCCAAACAAGGCGAGAGAGCGGTGTTGATAAAGAACAGCGACGGTGATTGGGGTATTGCTATCGGACGTTGGGAAGGTTACAGAAAGGTAGCGACTCCTGATAGTGGTGAGTGACAGTATACATATTATTTATTTTATAAATGATTACGAAACAAGCTTTAGCAACTTATATTGGTCGCTCTCATTGGCGTGGATGAACGCGCAAGTCTGGTCATTTGTGTGTGTGTGGGGGGGGGGGGGGCGGAGTACTTGGAGAAAACCCACCTGTCCGATATGGCGACCACCGTACCATCTCACATACTTCCCGGTCCGAGGATAGAACCCGGGCTGCATTGGTGAGAAGCGAGCGCGCTAATGACTGCGCTAATCGGACAGCCGAGTAAGTGATAAGTGTTTATCTTAGCTTGTGTATATGATTGGTGCATGTGATTATCTTCTGTTTATGATTGGTGCACGTGATTATCTTCTGTTTATGATTGGTGCACGTGCTTATCTACTGTTTATGATTGATGCACGTGATTATCTTCTGTTTATGATTGGTGCACGTGATTATCTTCTGTTTATGATTGGTGCATGTGATTATCTACTGTTTATGATTGGTGCACGTGATTATCTACTGTTTATGATTGATGCACGTGATTATCTTCTGTTTATGATTGGTGCATGTGATTATATTATGTTTATGATTGGTGCACGTGATTATCGTATGTTTATGATTGGTGCACGTGATTATCTTCTGTTTATGATTGGTGTACGTGATTATCTTCTGTTTATGATTGGTGCACGTGATTACCTACTGTTTTTGATTGGTGCACGTGATTACCTTCTGTGTATGATTGATGCACGTGATTATCTACTGTTTATGATTGGTGCACGTAATTATCGTCTGTTTATGATTGGTGTACGTGATTATCTTCTGTTTATGATTGGTGCACGTGACTATCTACTGTTTATGATTGGTGCACGTGATTACCTACTGTTTTTGATTGGTGCACGTGATTATCTTCTGTTTTTGATTGGTGCACGTGATTATATTATGTTTATGATTGGTGCACGTGATTATCGTCTGTTTATGATTGGTGCACGTAATTATCTTCTGTTTATGATTGGTGTACGTGATTATCTTCTGTTTATGATTGGTGCACGTGATTATCTACTGTTTATGATTGGTGTACGTGATTATCTACTGTTTATGGTTGGTGCACGTGATTATCTACTGTTTATGATTGGTGTACGTGATTATCTACTGTTTATGATTGGTGCACGTAATTATCTTCTGTTTATGATTGGTGTACGTGATTATCTTCTGTTTATGATTGGTGCACGTGATTATCTACTGTTTATGATTGGTGTACGTGATTATCTACTGTTTATGGTTGGTGCACGTGATTATCTACTGTTTATGATTGGTGTACGTGATTATCTACTGTTTATGATTGGTGCACGTGATTATCTTCTGTTTATGATTGGTGCACGTGATTATCTTCTGTTTATGATTGGTGTACGTGATTATCTACTGTTTATGATTGGTGCACGTGATTATCTTCTGTTTATGATTGGTGCACGTGATTATCTTCTGTTTATGATTGGTGCACGTGATTATCTACTGTTTATGATTGGTGCACGTGGTTATCTTCTGTTTATGATTGGTGTACGTGATTATCTTCTGTTTATGATTGGTGCACGTGATGATCTACTGTTTATGATTGGTACACGTGATTATCTTCTGTTTATGATTGGTGCACGTGATTATCTTCTGTTTATGATTGATGCACGTGATTATCTACTGTTTATGATTGGTGCACGTGGTTATCTTCTGTTTATGATTGGTGTACTTGATTATCTACTGTTTGTGATTGGTGTACGTGATTATCTACTGTTTGTGATTGGTGCACGTGATTATCTACTGTTTGTGATTGGTGCGCGTGATTATCTACTGTTTGTGATTGGTTCACGTGATTATCTTCTGTTTATGATTGGTGCACGTGATTATCTACTGTTTGTGATTGGTGCACATGATTATCTTCTGTTTATGATTGGTGCACGTGATTATCTACCATTTATGATTGGTTGGTGTACGTGATTATTTACTGTTTGTGATTGATGCACGTGATTATCTACTGTTTATGATTGGTGTACGTGATTATCTACTGTTTGTGATTAACTAGTGAAAACTAAGACGATGAAAACACAAAGTATAATGATGAAAATCGGAACTACGTATATTGTAATTGCGCCTTTGTGTCGTAGTTTCGACATTCGACATGATGGCAGTTTCAATTTTAACCATCGTAGTTTCATCTGTCATCATCGTAGTTTCATCTTTGACCATCGTACTTTCATCTTTCACTATCGATGTTTATCATCGTAGTTTCATCTTTCACCATCGTAATTTCATCTTTCATTATGGTAGTCTCATATTTCTCCACTGTAGTGTCATCTTTCACCATCGTAATTTCATCTTTCACTATCGATGTTTCATCATCGTAGTTTCATCTTTCACCATCGAAAATGCATCTTTCACCATCGTAGTTTCATCTTTCATTATCGTAGTCTCATATTTCTCCACTGTAGTGTCTGTCATCTGTCACCATCGTAGTTTCAATGCGTCATTATTGATAGTCGTACTTTCGATTTCGAGTTTGTTTTATCGCAAAAAAAACACTGTTTACTAATTGAACATAAGTATACAAATTATAATTTAAGAATGTGTAGCGGCATTGCTACCCATATGTAAAATTTGAATTTTTCAAATATCTTTTTATTTCATACGATATAGGTGTGCTTTAAAGCTTATTGAGATTATCTCAATCTGAGATTTCGTCTTTTGAGTGTATAAGTGTATATGAATGTGTAATTATAGTTTGTGTGATTACAGGGGAGCGGGGAGATAACGGTTGCTCTGGAACATTATGCATTAGGTTTTACAAACTCTCAACCGGAAACCATTGCGAGAGCCTCGTTCTGGGATATCTTCATAACGAGTTCGCGTTTAAGCTGGCGTCTGTCCGTGTCAATTTAATGACTGGTGTGCTACAGATTGACCCCTCATCAAATGAAGTTGCAGAGAATATTGCACTGGCTTTCTCTGTATCTCTTCTGCACGTGTTATGCGTGCCGCGGCCGAGTGGTTGGAAGGAAGGAGAGACCGTTAAACCACCGGAACAAACGGGTGGTCCAAGAGATGTTAAAAGGATACCTTCGGATGACATGGCTTTGATTCGTGCGGCGGGCCTTTTAATTTCCGCACCTAGTAATTACTATTTTCATAACTTACACGGAAAAGACATATGTGCAATGTATGGCGGGACAACTGTACATGTAGGGTACGATTATAATGACCCAGAACTTCCAGGTAGCTCCACCGGATACGGACAAGATGGTTGTGCTTGCGCGGGAGATTGTGGTTCGTTTACTGGTGGGTGCAATGGGTGAGGAGGTGCGTGTTGACCTGGTGGCAGTTTTGTGAGTTACAATTGACTATGCAATGATATAATTATGTATGGCGAAAGTTTGGGTCTACGAATATTTAAGTAAGCTAAATTCACACAGTTGGAACATACATATGTATTTAACTTAGCACGCTGAACTTAGCACGCTGAACTTAGCACGCTGAACTTAGCACGCGGTCCTGCTTTTGCAATGTGTGTGTGTCTGTTTACGTTTATTTATCGTCGCTACCGGTTGCCCGTATGAGCGAAGAGATTAGTCATTTTAGATTTTTGGAGGATAGTGCAAATGATACAGAGAGAGACCCATTCCAGTCTCCTCTGGATCTTTTACGTGCACGGTGTACAGCACCGACACGAGACCTCGGTTTAACTACGTCCCATCTGAAAGACTGTTAATTGTATTAGGGTCAGACGAGAGATCGAACCTGCGATATCTTTGAGAGTCTCAAGGAAGTTTAGTTGTCTGGTGCGGGCCGTTTTATAATGGTGTTGTGGCCCAAACCATTTGTATCACCATGCTATGTTCTTGTACTTATGCTTTGTATATTATAATTATCTGAATGCAATCAAATATGATTAAACTAACTTAGTTATCTACCCTTTACAGTCTACATCCGCTATGTCAAAGTCGGTTGTGTCGAATTCTCCGGTTATCTCGAAGTCGGAGCAATGTCCAGTTTCAGACACTATCAGTGTACATATAACTGCCTCTGTTTATATCGCATTTCGGTTATGTCGAAGTATTTTGTTCGGTCCAGCATAATTCGACATAACGGATGTAGTCTCTATTAGAAAATATGGCACTGGCTAATTGGGAATTTATCTCTGATTATAATAAACGTAAAACACACAAATTTCATTACAATAATATACTAGTACAGTCTACATTCGCTATGTCAAAGTCGGTTGTGTCGAATTCTCCGTTTATATCGAATTTCGTTAAGTCAAACTTCGGTTATGTCGAAGTCCAGTTATGTTCGGTCCAGCGGAATTCGACATAACGGATGTAGACAGTGTTAATTGGAAACTTATCTCTGATTATAATAAAATTATATATAGGGTGAGAGATACTTTATTCTAGCCTGGAATCTGAGTAGGATGAACAAAATTAAAATAAAATGGTACTCAACTTCAATATATCTTACACTGCATACATTGCATAAGAAGAACTAGCTCGCAAACGCTTTCGCGATTTATGATGTTTCTATCAATTGAAGGGGATAGAGTAGCCTGGGTACATAAGGCGTCGATATATAGGTCGTATTGAGCTTCTGATAGCCTGGGTACAACAGGCGTCGATATAGTTTGCCTGTTCGTATTGAGCTTCTGATAGCCTGGGTACAACAGGCGTCGATATAGTTTGCCTGTTCAGTTTAATAAATATATTTTAACACCGAGACTATTAATTAGGTCGTATTGAGCTTCTGATAGCCTGGGTACAACAGGCGTCGATATAGTTTGCCTGTTCAGTTTAATAAATATATTTTAACACCGAGACTATTAATTAGGTCGTATTGAGCTTCTGATAGCCTGGGTACAACAGGCGTCGATATAGTTTGCCTGTTCAGTTTAATAAATATATTTTAACACCGAGACTATTAATTAGGTCGTATTGAGCTTCTGATAGCCTGGGTACAACAGGCGTCGATATAGTTTGCCTGTTCAGTTTAATAAATATATTTTAACACCGAGACTATTAATTAGGTCGTATTGAGCTTCTGATAGCCTGGGTACAACAGGCGTCGATATAGTTTGCCTGTTCAGTTTAATAAATATATTTTAACACCGAGACTATTAATTAGGTCGTATTGAGCTTCTGATAGCCTGGGTACAACAGGCGTCGATATATTTTGCCTGTTCAGTTTAATAAATATATTTTAACACCGAGACTATTAATTAGGTCGTATTGAGCTTCTGATAGCCTGGGTACAACAGGCGTCGATATAGTTTGCCTGTTCAGTCAAATAAATATATTTTAACACAGAGACTATTAATTAGGTCGTATTGAGCTTCTGATAGCCTGGGTACAACAGGCGTCGATATATTTTGCCTGGTCAGTCAAATAAATATTTTTTAACACTGAGACTATTAATTGGGCCGTATTGAGCTTATAATCATTTTTTTTCAGTTTTGAGTTGTCATGGAGCAACCCGTTTATTTTTTTTCCATATTTACATACACAGAAACATAAATACAATTTCCCATTATTACAGTTTAACAGTTGATATACTCTTGAAGCACAGCTACAGAGTTCTAACATTATAGAGATATATCTGTTTATGTAAACGTAGGAGGATGAGACACAGAGTAGAATATAGAAGATAGCACAGCACATAAGTAAAATATATGAAAATAGAGGACAATTCCAGCCACTCCACGCAAAAACATTGTCATAATTATTCATTTATTTTACTGCCATCAACGCTTTTGATCATTTTGCCAGAAGTTAAAAAATGAAAAATCGATAGACTGGAACCCAGGCTACCCGTTATATATAAAGTATTGCATTCATTCAATCAATAAAATTAACAGTCTTTCAGATGGGACGTTAAACCGAGGTCTCGTGTCGGTGCTTTACATCGTGCACGTAAAAGAACCAGAGGAGACTCTGGAATGGGTCTCTCTCTGTATCGTTGCACTATCCTCCACAATCTAAAATAACTAATCTCTTCAGGAGGCGTCGCTCATATGAGCAACCGGTGGCGACGATAAATAAACGTAAAACGCCCAATCAAATTAGACACACTTAGGTGACGTCCTGGATACGGATAGCTACGTGATCTCAAAATTAAGATATAGAATACTGTTTCTATGATAGATATAAAAATATCGACATTAAAAGAAAGATAACTTATGAAAGTTAATTGCTTATTTAAAAATAAATACGTAAGAGTTATAATAGTATTCAGCCGAGATAAGGAACATATATGCACCAGAAAATAAGAAATACGGAAGAAATATATTATATATAGAAGAAAGACAAACCACTGTGTTGTGTTATAATTGTGAGACAGAAGATACAAAATACCCTTAGACAAATGCAGTGGATCTACGATAGGCTAGACCCTGGCAGGAGCTCAACTGAGATACTGAGAGATAAATAGAGGTGTGGGTCACCATACCCACTGGGGGCTCGTCAGCCAAACATTGGAAGGTCACGTGTTCGCCACAATGGCGAATGCAACGAAGCATTGCATTATTCTATAACATGTGTGTAGTAGATTGCGGGTCACGGGTTAGTCAGATATATTTTTACAGACGGATCTGTAGCCCAGTGGTAACACGCTGGACTGGTAATCCAGGGATCGCAGGTTCGATCCCCCGTCTGACACTAATAAAATTAACAGTCTTTCTGATGGGACGTTAAACCGAGGTATCGTGTCAGTGCTTTACACCGTGCACGTAAAAGAACCAGAGGAGACTCTGGAATGGGTCTCTCTCTGTATCATTGCACTATCCTCCAACATCTAAAATGACTTAGTTTATACAAATTTATTTTAGCTCGATTGCGAAACAAGTTCTTTCAACTTATATAAATCGCTCTCGAGACCTCATTCCTGATGGAATCCATCGCCACGAGGGAGAGAAGAGGCAACGTGGAATTTAAATGCCTTGCCTAAGGACACAATCGTAACGGCTCCAGCGGGGCTCGAACTCCGGACCTTTCGCACCTGAAGCGAACGCGCATCCACTGCGCTATCACGACTTCCACTTCTAAAATGACTAATATCGTCAGGAGGCGTCGCTCATACGGGTAACCGGTAGCGACGTTAAATAAACGTGAAACACACATAAGATATTAATATAATGTATAACGGGACATGAGCAGAGTATAGGTTAGGTGGATAATGATGTATATGTGTTCAGTGTAACTGGACAATACTTTCAAAGGTTCTAGATTAGTTCCCTTGACTATCAATAGCCTACTTGTATTAAAGGGTGGTTAATTAAATGAAAAAACACGTGTGATAACTTTATTGTCAAATAAACACTTATGTACGTTAGTTTATACCAATTTATTTTAGCTCGATTGCGAAACAAGTTATTTCAACTTATATAAATCACTCTCGAGACCTCATTCCTGATGGAATTCATCGCTACGAGGGAGAGAGAAGAGGAAACCTGGAATTTAAATGCCTTGCCTAAGGGCACAATCGTAACGGCTCCAGTGGGGCTCGAACTCCGGACCTTTCGCACCTGAAGCGAACGCGCACCCACTGCGCTATCACGACTTCCGGGGGCCTTACCCACAAGTAACATGTACTGGCCATACTCACCTATAAACACGTATAATCAACCCTACGACATTAACACTGATAATGCAGAAAAAGATGACAGTCATTAAAGCAGGTGAACGCGAGCCCTTTTTCCTCTACAATGGTAGAAGTGAAGATGATATAACACTCGCTGAGGTTACTAGTAATTACAGCGAGCCCTTTCTCGTCTACAATGGTAGAAGTGAAGATGATATATAACTCGCTGGGGTTACTAGTAAATACAGCGAGCCCTTTCTCCTCTACAACTCTACAATGTTAGAAGTGAAGATGATATAGAACTCGCTGAGGTTACTAGTAAATACAGCGAGCCCTTTCTCGTCTACAATGGTAGAAGTGAAGATGATATATAACTCGCTGAGGTTACTAGTAAATACAGCGAGCCCTTTCTCGTCTACAATGGTAGAAGTGAAGATGATATAACACTCACTGGGGTTACTAGTAAATACAGCGAGCCCTTTCTCCTCTACAATGTTAGAAGTGAAGATGATATAGAACTCGCTGAAGTTACTAGTAAATACAGCGAGCCCTTTCTCCACTACAATGTTAGAAGTGAAGATGATATAGAACTAGCTGAGGTTACTAGTAAATACAGCGAGCCCTTTCTCCTCTACAATGGTAGAAGTGAAGAAGATATAAAAACTCGCTGAGGTTACTAGTAAATACAGCGAGCCCTTTCTCCTCTACAATGGTATAAGTGAAGATGATATAACACTCACTGGGGTTACTAGTAAACACAGCGAGCCCTTTCTCCTCTACATCTCTACAATGTTAGAAGTGAAGATGATATAGAACTCGCTGAGGTTACTAGTAAATACAGCGAGCCCTTTCTCCACTACAATGTTAGAAGTGAAGATGATATAGAACTCGCTGAGGTTACTAGTAAATACAGCGAGCCCTTTCTCCTCTACAATGGTAGAAGTGAAGAAGATATAAAAACTCGCTGAGGTTACTAGTAAATACAGCGAGCCCTTTCTCCTCTACAATGGTAGAAGTGAAGAAGATATAAAAACGCGCTGAGGTTACTAGTAAATACAGCGAGCCCTTTCCCCTCTACAACTGACCTTGCTGTGTACTGCTTAACATTAATACAAGTGTTCTTAGAACTCGACATCTAACTTGACAAGACACATTAACTGACATCGCTGCGTACTGCTTAACATTAATACAAGTGTTCTTAGAACTCGACATCTAACTTGACAAGACACATTAACTGACATCGCTGCGTACTGCTTAACATTAATACAAGTGTTCTTAGAACTCGACATCTAACTTGACAAGACACATTAACTGACATCGCTGCGTACTGCTTAACATTAATACAAGTGTTCTTAGAACTCGACATCTAACTTGACAATACACATTAACTGACATCGCCGCGTACTGCTTAACATTAATACAAGTGTTCTTAGAACTCGACATCTAACTTGACAAGACACATTAACTGACATCGCTGCGTACTGCTTAACATTAATACAAGTGTTCTTAGAACTCGACATCTAACTGGACAAGACACATGGACTGACAGTGTTGCGTACTGCTTAACATTAATACAAGTGTTCTTAGAACTCGACATCTAACTGGACAAGACACATGGACTGACAGTGTTGCGTACTGCTTAACATTAATACAAGTGTTCTTAGAACTCGACATCTAACTTGACAAGACAGATGGACTGATATAGTTGCGTACTGCTTAACATTAATACAAGTGTTCTTAGTGGACGTCGTGATAGCGCAGTGGATGCGCGTTCGCTTCAGGTCCGGAGTTCGAACCCCGCTGGAGCCGTTACGATTATGCCCTTAGGCAAGACATTTAATTTCCACATTGCTTCTTCTCTCTCCCTCGTGGCGATATATTCCCATCAGGAATGAGGTCTCGAGAGTGATTAATATAAGTTGTAAGAACTTGTTTCCCAATCGAGCTAAAATAAAGTTGTATAAACTAAGTGTTCTTATATTAAAAGACATAATGTCAAGTGGCTACTAAACAGTGTGGGTGGGGTAAATTAATGGTGTTGTTCTTAACACACACGAATTACAGTACCCCCTCTATACGTGTTATTGAATGCTAGATTGCTACACGAGATACAATACCCTCTCCATACGTATTATTGAATGGTAGATTGCTACATGAGTTACAGTACCTCCTCCATACGTATTATTGTATGCTAGATTGCTACACGAGATACAGTACCCCCTCCACATGTGTTATTGAATGCTAGATTGCTACACGAGATACAGTACCCCCTCCACACGTGTTATTGAATGCTAGATTGCTACACGGGTTACAGTACCCCTTCTGTACGTATTATTGAATGCTAGCTTGCTACACGGGTTACAGTACCCTCTCTGTACGTGTTATTGAATGCTAGACTGCTACACGGGTTACAGTACCCCCTCTGTACGTATTATTGTATGTTAGATTACTACATGGGTTACAGCACCCAATCCATACGTATGATTGAATGCTGATTGCTACAACGTTGCACCGCCTCTAATCCGAAATCCTGGACCCGCCCCTGCTATCGTCTGACACACAATATAATCGCTATATTTTCCATTTATCCCGTCACAATCACTAACAATGGATTATAAAGGTGTTGTACGCCCCGAGCAAGTCGTGATCAGGGAAGTTACCAACTAGAAACTCTAGATTTTAGGTAAATCGGGTTGTGAATGTTGTGCTGTAACCATTTGTTCTAAAAATTACATGTTAATTTATTCAATTAGACATGACCATAATTATAAGGCCTACCATAAATATGGATTGAATTGGAAAATATCCGAAATTGGACCTTTAGTTTTAGGAATAGTAAACCTGCTATTACCTGTTCATCCCTATGTTGAAAATTGAATGTCCCAATAGCGGCTCACAATGCTCACTATATAAAGTAAAACACACGCAGTTTCGACCTCTTAGCCTTACTTATACGAACCATTTATATAAGAAACCTAAGAGTCCAATATCACATAGCAAGAATCACATAGCAACACATAGCAAGAATCACATAACCAGAATGTTCAGCCGATTCGGAAGACGTTTGTTGGAGGTGTTCTGCCCGTGCGTGTTTGGTAAGTTAGCTTTTTTATTTACTTTAGACACTGCTGTCAATTTGTCATTATTTGTCGCTGCTGTGGGAGTGGGGGAGGCTGGATCTTGGATGAATTTTGTCAAGACTATACTTATTGCATGATGAATTTCCATGATGCGTGTACATGTAAATCTGTATATAGATGTCTACTATTTCACCTTCCAGTCTTCTGCGTTTACATTAGCCTCCGAGACGTTCAGTTATAATGGAGGGGGAAGTGGTCCTTATCTCCCACCCCACTTCTCCCACCTTCAGGTCTACCACCTTCGACACCATTTATCCCGCCTTCCACCACCTGGTCTCCCATATTCCATCCTGCTTCTCATGCCTTCCATCTCCTGGTCTCCCACCATCCACGGGGAGTCCACTCATTGGTTTTCCCACCTTCCACCACTGGTTTCGCACCATCCACCCATTGGTCTTCCACCTCTTGGTATCCCACCATCCAACCTAATATAAAGTAACCGAGCCCAAGTCGGGGTTCGAAACCACGACTGCCTGATCCTCCAATACCTGGATGCGAACACGCTACCGTGTCGCTATAAAAGCTAGCTCTATAGAGAGAGACAGTACAAGTCTCCCCATATACCACATCGCTCCTCTCTTCATATCTTTTGAATCCAGACATCGTCCGTTCATACAGAAATTTAACGGAGTAAAGCCCTCTCCAACCGAAGTACGACTTTGTGTAGTCTAGCATGGACACGAACTAGCATGGACACGAACTAGCATGGACATGAAAAACACTTCCGACACCATTAAAGTAACCAAGCCCAAGTCGGGGTTTGAACCCATGACTGCCTGATCCTTCATAACCTAGTCACTCTACCTCGTCGCTATAAAAGCTAGCTCTGTAGCGAGATAGTACAATACAGTATCATTTTGAGTCGGTAACTGCGCCGCTTGAGAATTTTTCAAAACAAATTAAAAATTCTCCGAAACTATTTTTGACGTACATTTTTGCCGAATAAACCTACACGTTAGTGGAAACACATTTTATTGATAATGTTATTCACTGTTAAAACTTCTCCCGTCGAAGATTTGTTGTTGCTGACAGAACCCGTGTCCTAGTATGGAAATGTGACCTGCTATGGCCAATGTTTGTGGCAATTGTTTGCAAAGTATACATGCATGCAGCTTAAAGTTGTGTTTTATTTGAAGAACAATATAATGACTCGGGATAGGCGTTATATTCGGATAGATGTGTACAAAATTGTTTCAGATAGGGCCATTTTACTGATCGATGGGACATCTGACATCCCACAGAGTAGAATCCCTGTACTTAAATATATATACTAGTACCCCCAAACGTGCCGAATCCCTGTGGCTGAGAGCAGACAAACACTCGCAAATCTTGCATATGATTGTGAATGACATGCATGTTGCTGAGAGCAGACAAACACTCGCAAATCTTGGATATGATTGTGAATGACATGCATGTTGCTGAGAGCAGACAAACACTCGCAAATCTTGGATATGGTTGTGAATGGCATGCTTACATGTTGCCGAGAGCAGACAAATGCTCGCAAATCTTGCATATGATTGTGAATGACATGCTTACATGTTGCTGAGAGCAGACAAACACGACAATTCTTGCATATGTTTGCAATAGGCGAGGTGTGAGGAATACCTAGTATCTTGTTGTGTATATGAGTAGATTGTGACAATATGTTTTATATCATTGTAGGGGTGGAGATAGCAGAGGAGGAGGACGACTCTGTGGTGGTGGAGCAGCGGGACTGCCAGGTGACGCAGCAGCGGGTCTGCCAGGTGACTGTGGACGATCGGCTAACTGTTGAAGACGGTAAGTCTCCCATTTTTAAAATCAGTTCATGATCTCGAAAGAATAAATGTTGCTTTTATCTGCAGAATCTATTATATTATGATGTAACAACATCACACTGGCGGTTCACACAATCACAATGTCTGCTACCCACACTGGAGGTTCACAACATCACATACTGTCTGCTACCCACACTGGAGGTTAACAACATCACATAATGTCTGCTACCCACACTGGCGGTTCACAACATCACATAATGTCTGCTACCCATACTGGAGGTTCACAACATCACATAATGTCTGCTACCCATACTGGAGGTTAGCAACATCACATAATGTCTGCTACCCATACTGGAGGTTCACAATATCATATAATGTCTACTACCCATACTGGAGGTTCACAACATCACATAATGTCTGCTACCCATACTGGAGGTTCACAACATCACATAATGTCTGCTACCCATACTGGAGGTTCACAACATCACATAATCTCTGCTACCCATACTGGAGGTTCACAACATCACATAATGTCTGCTACCCACACTGGAGGTTCACAACATCACAATGTCTTGCATCGAGTTTTAACCTGGAGACGTGATCGATATTATATATGCGAGACGATGCCTCACACAAGTTGATGCCTCATTGTGTGAGACATTTCCTCACACAAGTTGATTCTTACTCGTAGTGTGAGACATATCCTCGCACAATTTGATGCTTCCTCCTTGTGAGACATTTCTTCACACAATTTGATGCTTCATCGTGGTGTGAGACATATCCTCGCACAATTGTATTCATCCTCATGGTGAGACATTTCCTCGCACAATTTGATGCTTCCTCGTGATGTGAGACTTATCCTCGCACTATTTTATTCATCCTCGTAGTGCGAGACATTTCCTCACACAATTTGATGCTTCCTTATTGTGTGAGACATATCCTCACACAATTGTATTCATCCTCGTGGTGCGAGACATTTCCTCACACAATTTGATGCTTCCTCCTTGTGAGACATTTCCTCACACAATGTGATGCTTCCTCGTGGTGTGCGACATTTCCTTGAACAATTGTATTCATCCTGGTAGAGTGAGACATATCCTCGCACAATTTGATGCTTCCTCGTGGTGTGCGACATTTCCTCGCACAATTGTAATCATCCTAGTGGTGTGAGACATATCCTCGCACAATTGTATTCATCCTAGTGGTGTGCGACATTTCCTCGCACAATTGTATTCATCCTAGTGGTGTGCGACATTTCCTCGCACAATTGTATTCATCCTAGTGGTGTGAGACATTTCCTCGCACAATTGTATTCATCCTAGTGGTGTGAGACATATCCTCGCACAATTGTATTCATCCTAGTGGTGTGAGACATATCATTGCACAATTGTATTCATCCTCGTAGTGTGAGACATATCCTTGCACACTTGTATTCATCCTCGTGGTGTGAGACATATCCTTGCACACTTGTATTCATCCTCGTGGTGTGAGACATATCCTCGCACAATTGTATGCATCATCGTAATGTGAGACATATCCTCGCACAATTGTATTCATCCTAGTGGTGTGAGACATATCCTCGCACAATGTGAAATATTGGGTAGGGAACTATGGCCTTCCCCACTGGCATATTCTTGCTTAGTTTGTGTGTCCAACACCTCATTCATCATGATTCATACTTAGCATTGTGACATGCCTTGATGTGTAGATATCGTGATCTGGACACGACAGCCTTTTCTTATCCCTCAACATTTTGGCTATTTTGGCGATGCTGTGCATCTGTCCGAAGCCAATTCTCGGTAATCAAATGGTGGAATTGTACGAAACTTTGAATATGTATTGCCATAGTGTGGTGGAGCACATGTACTTTTCGTAGGAATCGTGCTAGTAACACCATGGTTATTGTCCTTTTATTGATTATGAATCCTCAAATATGTCCGTCCGGAGTCTGTTCTCAGCATCTAACAGGCTAGTAACTCCATGGTTATTGCCCTTTTATTGATTAGGAATCCTCAAATATGTCCGTCCTGAGTCTGTTCTCAGCATCTAACAGGCTAGTAACACCATGGTTATTGCCCTTTTATTGATTAAGAATCCTCAAATATGTCCTGAGTCTGTTCTCAGCATCTAACAGGCTAGTAACACCATGGTTATTGCCCTTTTATTGATTAAGAATCCTCAAATATGTCCGTCCCGAGTCTGTTCTCAGCATCTAACAGGCTAGTAACACCATGGTTATTGCCCTTTTATTGACTAAGAATCCTCAAATATATCCGTCCGGAGTCTGTTATCGGTATCTAACTGGCTAGTAACACCATGGTTATTGTCCTTTTATTGATTAAGAATCCTCAAATATATCCGTCCGGAGTCTGTTCTCGGTATCTAACTGGCTAGTAACACCATGGTTATTGCCCTTTTATTGACTAAGATTCCTCAAATATATCCGTCCGTAGTCTGTTCTCAGTATCAAACTGGCTAGTAAGTAACACCATGGTTATTGTCCTTTTATTGATTAAGAATCCTCAAATATATCCGTCCGGAGTCTGTTATCGGTATCTAACGGGCTAGTAACACCATGGTTATTGCCCTTTTATTGACTAAGAATCCTCAAATATATCCGTCCGGAGTCTGTTCTCAGTATCAAACTGGCTAGTAAGTAACACCATGGTTATTGTCCTTTTATTGATTAAGAATCCTCAAATATATCCGTCCTGAGTCTGTTATCGGTATCTAACGGGCTAGTAACACCATGGTTATTGCCCTTTTATTGACTAAGAATCCTCAAATATATCCGTCCGGAGTCTGTTCTCAGTATCAAACTGGCTAGTAAGTAACACCATGGTTATTGTCCTTTTATTGATTAAGAATCCTCAAATATATCCGTCCGGAGTCTGTTCTCAGTATCTAACTGGCTAGTAACACCATGGTTATTGCCCTTTTATTGACTAAGAATCCTCAAATATATCCGCCCGGAGTCTGTTCTCAGTATCTAACTGGCTAGTAACACCATGGTTATTGCCCTTTTATTGACTAAGAATCCTCAAATATATCCGTCCGGAGTCTGTTCTCAGCATCTAACTGGCTAGTAACAACATGGTTATTGCCCTTTTATTGACTAAGAATCCTCAAATATGTCCGTCCGGAGTCTGTTCTCGGCATCTAACTGGCTAGTAACACCATGGTTATTGTCCTTTTATTGATTAGGAATCCTCAAATATATCCGTCCGGAGTCTGTTCTCGGCATCTAACTGGCTAGTAACACCATGGTTATTGTCCTTTTATTGACTAAGAATCCTCAAATATATCCGTCCGGAGTCTGTTATCGGTATCTAACGGGCTAGTAACACCATGGTTATTGCCCTTTTATTGACTAAGAATCCTCAAATATATCCGTCCGGAGTCTGTTCTCAGTATCTAACTGGCTAGTAACACCATGGTTATTGCCCTTTTATTGACTAAGAATCCTCAAATATATCCGCCCGGAGTCTGTTCTCAGTATCTAACTGGCTAGTAACACCATGGTTATTGCCCTTTTATTGACTAAGAATCCTCAAATATATCCGTCCGGAGTCTGTTCTCAGCATCTAACTGGCTAGTAACACCATGGTTATTGCCCTTTTATTGACTAAGAATCCTCAAATATATCCGTCCGGAGTCTGTTCTCAGTATCTAACTGGCTAGTAACACCATGGTTATTGCCCTTTTATTGACTAATAATCCTCAAATATGTCCGTCCGGAGTCTGTTCTCGGCATCTAACTGGCTAGTAACACCATGGTTATTGTCCTTTTATTGATTAGGAATCCTCAAATATATCCGTCCGGAGTCTGTTCTCAGCATCTAACGGGCTAGTAACACCATGGTTATTGTCCTTTTATTGACTAAGAATCCTCAAATATATCCGTCCGGAGTCTGTTCTCAGTATCTAACTGGCTAGTAACACCATGGTTATTGCCCTTTTATTGACTAAGAATCCTCAAATATGTCCGTCCGGAGTCTGTTCTCGGCATCTAACTGGCTAGTAACACCATGGTTATTGTCCTTTTATTGATTAGGAATCCTCAAATATATCCCTCCGGAGTCTGTTCTCAGCATATAACGGGCTAGTAACACCATGGTTATTGTCCTTTTATTGACTAAGAATCCTCAAATATGTCCGGAGTCTGTTATCAGTATCAATATAGTTAAACTTATGAAGATTAATATCGCTATAATGCAGTGGTGGTACGAGCAGGATTTTCGACGAAATATCGAATGCAAAACGCTGAATGTATTGCCCTTTATCCCCAGTGACCTTAATATCCGAATAGCAACCAATATAGAGCCCTCATAGAGGTTGTTGACATTATTTGCATAGTCTCGTTTTGAAACACAGGCTATTATTGCTCATGTCACCGGTAATCGGTGTACTCGGGAAAATTGACTAAACATCCATAAATGTGTCATTCCAGAGCGACTTCGCATTAATCAATTAGTGGAATTATATTGAGCTTAAACTAAATACACCATAATGTGGTGCTGTAGTGTACCTTTTGTCTGGATCAACCATGTAGCACCAGCGTCACTGTCCTTTAATTGACTAAAACAAATTTGTCTGTCCGGAGCCTTTTCTGGTTACCCAATTTTACCTGAATGTTATAGTGTTTTGTGTTGCATAGTCCTTTAAGCTTTTCAACTTGGGTTACAGATCCAGGGTGTCGTGGTCCTTTTGATTTAAAGTTGTCTTCAGGTACCACACACCGCTTTATTTTTGTCATCCATTTGAGTACTTTGCATTTCATTCCGTCTCATTACAGGTACAGAGGATGCAGTTGTTGGTGTGATGACGACCACGCAGCTAGCAGTGGAACGAACATGCGAGGAGGAGGATCTGCCGATGTCTGATGTGGAGGAGGGTATGGTAAGGATGGTGGATGTGGAGGAGGGTGCAGTTTGTGAGTTTGTGGTAGATGAGGATGTGTATGAGGAGTTTCCGGCTGATGAGGCCTTGACTCTGCAGTTAGGTGGGTCTTTCAGTGAAGGAAACCTTCTGCAGGGACTTGATGTTATCAGTTGGCTACTCATGGAGGAGGGTATGGCAAGGATGGTGGATGTGGAGGAGGATGCAGTTTGTGAGTTTGTGGTAGATGAGGATGTGTATGAGGAGTTTCCGGCTGATGAGGCCTTGACTCTGCAGTTAGGTGGGTCTTTCAGTGAAGGAAACCTTCTGCAGGGGCTTGATGTCATCAGTTGGCTACTCATGGAGGAGGGTATGGTAAGGATGGTGGATGTGGAGGAGTTTCCGGCTGATGAGGCCTTGACTCTGCAGTTAGGTGGGTCTTTCAGTGAAGGAAACCTTCTGCAGGGACTTGATGTCATCAGTTGGCTACTCATGGAGGAGAGTATGGTAAGGATGGTGGATGTGGAGGATGGTGCAGACGGTGAGTTTGTGGTAGATGAGGATGTGTACGAGGAGTTAACGACTGATGAGGCCTTGACTCTGCAGTTATGTGGTTCTTTCAGTAAAGGAAACCTTCTGCAGGGACTTGATGTCATCAGTTGGCTACTCATGGAGGAGGGTATGGTAAGGATGGTGGATGTGGAGGAGGATGCAGTTTGTGAGTTTGTGGTAGATGAGGATGTGTATGAGGAGTTTCCGGCTGATGAGGCCTTGACTCTGCAGTTATGTGGGTCTTTCAGTGAAGGAAACCTTCTGCAGGGGCTTGATGTCATCAGTTGGCTACTCATGGAGGAGGGTATGGTAAGGATGGTGGATGTGGAGGAGTTTCCGGCTGATGAGGCCTTGACTCTGCAGTTAGGTGGGTCTTTCAGTGAAGGAAACCTTCTGCAGGGACTTGATGTCATCAGTTGGCTACTCATGGAGGAGAGTATGGTAAGGATGGTGGATGTGGAGGATGGTGCAGACGGTGAGTTTGTGGTAGATGAGGATGTGTACGAGGAGTTAACGACTGATGAGGCCTTGACTCTGCAGTTATGTGGTTCTTTCAGTGAAGGAAACCTTCTGCAGGGACTTGATGTCATCAGTTGGCTACTCATGGAGGAGGGTATGGTAAAGATGGTGGATGTGGAGGAGGGAGCAGTCAGTGAGTTTGTGGTAGATGAGGATGACTTCAATCGCCCAAGTCTACAGCCTGTTCAACTCGCAAGAGATTACAGTCTGTTCCATTTTTCAGATTCTACGCCGTGTCTTGCACGCGTCAATGCTTATTCCACTCGCCCTAGTGTACAACATGTTCCACACCCATGTCTTTGGGCCGTTTCACTCGCACTAATCTACAGCCTGTTTGACACACCCAAGTCGGTATCTAATATGTCACGGTTGAGTCTGCATCTTCCATGTGGCAAAGCATTCCAGTATGAGGATCGCCTGTGCAAGCTGTACGGTGTTCTGTTGTTAGATCATGTGTCATTTATCAAGTCAAACGGTTTGTCTTCTTCCATATGGCAAATGTCCCTAAGTCGAGACATTTGTCCTCATGCAAAATCTTTGAGTGATATAATGTCAATGTAGTCTTCTTTCGGTACCATACAAGACATCTTCCAATCCAGGTGAGTGGCATCATTGATTGACCTTTTTGCAAACCACCCTCTCTGCTCTTAAGTGAGGATTCCTAGAATGTTATGAGAAGTTCTTGGTCAACCTATCGGCCGGTACAGATTACGTGTATTTTTCTTTACTTTTCATCAATCCAGAGATTATTTCGAGATGACTATTGAAGCCTTCAACTTGTCCAGTGTAAAGAGGAGTTCTAAACAAACTAGGCAGCATAGTCTTTAGAGAGGAGTCTCAAACAACCTCTTTGCACCAGGTTGTCTGAATATCCTCACTACTGATTAAGTTGTCTGGTGCAAAGTTTGTCCAGAAATCCTCCCTAAACTGAACCAAGTCGATCGCTTCCATAGTTATTTTGGCGTTCTCTCCAAACTTGATGAATTGTCTGGCGCCAAGTTTGACAAGAAAACTGCTCTAATCTGTACCAGTTGATTGGTTGACAAAGAAACATCTCTAAACTCTCTAGGAATATTCGCTCAAGAGCAGAGGGGATACATGTAAAATTGTCAATCAAGGAGGCCACTCATCTTGTTGTGATGATGTCTTGCATGGTACTGGCAGCAGACTGGATTGATATATAATCACACATAGATTGTGTACGAGGTCAATTGTTCGATTTAGGGTCATCAGCCATACGGGAAAAGGCAGGACGGTTGACTTGGGAAAGTGCCATATGGCCTTGGCACCGGACCAATCATATTGCTTGCATAGAAGATCATCATACTTGTGAGTGATTTGCCGTATGGAAGTTGTAGATGCGACAGTAACATATCAGGTGTCGACTCGGGTGTGTCAAAACAGAATGTAGACTAGGGTGAGTGGAACAAAACATGGATTCGAGTGTGAATCTTGCTGAAGATTCGGACCAGTGGAATTAGCATTGACTCGGGTTAAACAAGCAGCAGACTGATGAGTTGAACACACCGTAGTAGCTGGCATGTGGAATGCGCCATAGTCTTGTGTGTGTGTTTGTGAAAAAGGGCCATCAATACTAATGCGAGTTAAACACGCCACAGACTCGACTCGTCTTGATGTTGAGCCGCAGTGAAGAGTTTGCGCCGCAGTGAAGAGTTTTGAGCCGCAGTGAAGAGTTTGAGCCGCAGTGAAGTTGAGCCGCAGTGAAGAGTTTGAGCCGCAGTAAAGAGTTTTGAGCCGCAGTGAAGAGTTTGAGCCGCAGTGAAGAGTTTGAGCCGCAGTGAAGAGTTTGAGCCGCAGTGAAGAGTTTGGGCCGCAGTGGAGAGTTTGAGCCGCAGTGGAGAGTTTGAGCCGCAGTTAAGCGTTTGAGCCGCAGTGGAGTTTGTGCCGCAGTGGAGAGCCGCACAGTTTGGTTGTTTAGATTAACTTAAGTCCATGCATTGTGATGCGAGTCAATATATCCCATCTCTTGTTAATCTGCATCTTATCATAATTATATTTAGTTTTGTCCCAAATGTCTGTTCAATAGTTAAAAAGTTGTACCTGAATAAATGGATTATTGGTAGCATTAGTAACTACTTAGTAAATCAAGTTAGTACATGACTTTCTGCCTTAGTTGATGCGACGTCAGAATGGAGCTGCGGGGATGGATCAGTTCACCTGTTCACACACACACATCTTTCACCGAGCTGATCTTGAACCGAGTCGTGCCAACTAGTCATTGATCATTACAACTATGGTTTCGAAAGTAGCTACTTTTGCCATCATATCTTGTGTAAAAATTTAGCTACCATGCATAGTACTGTCCATGCATTGTGTTGATTTTTAATAATTTACATCGCGTTTTAACCTATTACTCCTTATGAATAGTGTTCCAAGTGTCGCGTCTTAAAGATAAAACTTGAATAGTAAGGGCTTGAACTGTAGCGAGGGCTTGAACTGTAGCGAGGGTTTGGCTTGAACTGTAGCGAGGGCTTGGCTTGAACTGTAGCGAGGGCTTGAAACTGTAGCGAGGGCTTGAAACTGTAGCGAGGGCTTGAAACTGTAGCGAGGGCTTGAAACTGTAGCGAGGGCTTGAAACTATATCGAGGGCTTGAAACTATAGCGAGGGCTTGAAACTGTAGCGAGGGCTTGGAACTGTAGCGAGGGCTTGGAACTGTAGCGAGGGCTTGAACTGTAGCGAGGGCTTGAACTGTGCTTGACCTGTAGCGAGGGCTTTAACTGTGCTTGACCTGTAGCGAGGGCTTGACCTGTAGCGAGGGCTTGACCTGTACTTGACCTGTAGCGAGTGCTTGACCTGTAGCGATGGCACAAGATTTATATACAAAGTTATGCAGTATTGTGTTGGGTCTGCAGTGTTGTGCGTCTGTAGTGTGGCGAGTCTGTAGTGTGGCGATTCTGAAGCTGTAGTGTGGTGCATCTGTAGTGTTATCGGTCTGATGCAAAACAACCTTGGTCTGTTGCTAAGCCAGTGTCTCATTTATATGAAAAGGTTGGCAGTTTCTTACGGAGGTTGGTGCACCCAAGTACTTGTTAACCGCTGGACCCTGTCCAGGAAATGTGTTGTTTGGTAAACTGCACGCCGGCGATATAGCCCAAAATGATGCTGATGCAGGCGTAAAACCCGAAATATAACATAACTGTTGCTAAGTGGGTATTTCCTGGGCTTCTTACGAGTAGTTTCCTGATCATCCATTCATCTTGCTGTGCTTTGAGTATTCTACTGAACTATCTATGCACGTGTCAAATCATTCAGTATAGCAAGCATTTTGAGACGACCATGGAAGCATCCATCTTTGACACTTTAGAGAGGATTTCCAACAAACGAGGCAACTTGTTCAGTCAATAGAGCTTTCTAGAACAATGTATGCACCACGTTGTCCGTGATAGTACTATCTGAGCGAGTAATGACTGGTGCAAAGTTTGCGTAGACATCGATCTAAACTGGACCAGGTAACTGTTCTCACAGTTATCTCGGAATCTAGCTATGCTCGACAACTTGAGTTGTGCCAAGCTTGTCCAGGAGAATTCTCGAAGCTGTACAAGTTGACTAAATGACCAGGGAATGTCTCTTAGTCTGTTCAAGATACTTCACTAGACAGCAGAGTGGTTTGCAGAAGCATCTTGCTGCAGTACACTCCTGGCATGGGAATGTTTGCCAAGTATTTTGATAGTGAGCAATCGCAAGAGATGACCGATAGGTTTGTGGATTTGTTTGCGATGGTTTGATAGTCATGCTCAGACAGTAATGAATGAAATACGGGATACAAAAATAGTGTGTAGTGTGCAAGTTTCTGTTGAGTTTGTTTTCAGTTTAAACACCCCTCATATTAGGCAAGAACATCTCCTACAAGTGTTCATTAGTACTGCGTGTGTCCGTCAATCGAAGGGATTTCTGCTGACAACATCTCACCATTCATGAAGTCCTGCTGACAACCTCCCAACAATCATGAAGTCCTGCTGACAGCATCTCAACATTCATGACTCGGTAATTGCAGATTCATTTTGTTCTGCTTGTTAATATTAGTATTAGCCCTGGTATTTGTTATCGGCATTTCGTTTTCATAGTCTTAGTTTAATGCATCCTTTAGATATTAATGCTGACATACTGTTCAGTCATTCATTGTTTTTATATTTCATTACAAAGGGTACCTAGACATACCTCCTTCTGGCATTTATTGCATACATACTTGAAACATGCAATGCTTGTTCGTTATTCATATTGCTTGGAAGTCCATCAAGGACCTGATCAGTCTCTACATTTGTTTACAAATGTTCTCGACGCCACATGACCTTATTAGGTTGAGGCGTCGTTAAAAAAGATATCATCATCATGATATCCATTAACTATAACTACATTTTTTTAACAGTTATCATACTTTGCACCTTGGAAATTGGTATCTTGTACTATATTGAAAGCATTATAGTTATGTTGTGTCTTGTATGATGTTGAAAGCAGTATAGTTATGTGGTATCTTGTATGATGTTGAAAGCATTATAGTTATGTGGTATATTGTACTATGTTGAAAGCACTATAGTTATGTTGTGTCTTGTATGATGTTGAAAGCAGTATAGTTATGTGGTATGATGTTGAAAGCACTATAGTTATGTTGAAAGCACTATAGGTATGTGGTATATTGTACTATGTTGAAAGCATTATTGTTATGTGGTATATTGTACTATGTTGAAAGCATTATTGTTATGTGGTATAGTGTACTATGTTGAAAGCATTATAGTTATGTGGTATATTGTACTATGTTGAAAGCATTATTGTTATGTGGTATAGTGTACTATGTTGAAAGCATTATTGTTATGTGGTATAGTGTACTATGTTGAAAGCATTATAGTTATGTCGTATATTGTACTATGTTGAAAGCATTATAGTTATGTCGTATATTGTACTATGTTGAAAGCATTATAGTTATACAAGTAGAGTTGAACAATATATGCTTCCACTGTTGTGGTGACTGACATAAATAAGCCACACATAAAAGAGCATTAGCTATAATTCAAAATACCAGAATTTTCCTCAAATACTGCTAAGTAATTATTTGTAATGTTTTCATATTATATCTCGCGTAGATGAAGCAATTAGTAATGTTACTTAAGAAATAATAAATATCAACCGTGGTATATCCCAGAATTTGTTTGCCTAGAAATATATCCCGAAGGCCGAAGTGCATAAATGAACAAAAGTTGTAACTGGTCAATAATTTTATTTATTTTGTCAAATAAAACTGTACAGAATAGTAACTGAAACGCTACTTAACAGAAAAACAAGACGGACAAGAGAGTATCTGATTCTAAAAATAGCTCACTTCCGCGAAGTATGTATGTTATTAGCTATGTCGTGCTATAATATACACTATCTACTCTTTATTGCAGCAACAGGCGCCATTGCTTTATAGTGTACCGGTATCATGGACAATGCTAGTTCTGCAGCAACAGGCGTCACTGCTTTCTTGTGAACCAGTATCGTGGACTATGCTGGAACGAAGACACGACTAAGGACTGCCCACAACTCGAGCTGAATGACGAGTACTGTTTAGCTTAATGGAAGGCAACATTACTTATGTGGAACTGTGAGGCTGTAATCAATACAGCAACAAAACTATGACGTTGTTAACCCTTGCCAAGCTACAATTAACGCCCGAGGACAGCAAACGCAGGAACAAATGGTATCTAATACAACAGCTAGGTTGGAGAATATTGAGGGAGTTTGAATTAGACTTACATGGCATATTGAACATAATGTGTTAATATAGACTAGAGAACTGATGGTCTTCAGCGACATTCAAACTTGTGAAGAAAAGTTTTTCAACTGTCATTGTCCAGAATCAAGAAACTTGCCAAATTACTGGCACACATACACATTAATAATAGACAGATAGATAATTTGTTTTATAAGGTGACATATGTTATAAATGACTACAAATACATATATATTACAAGTATAAATGACTGTACAAATACACATATATCACAAGTATAACTGACTGTACAAATACATATATATTACAAGTATAAATGACTGTACAAATACACATATATTACAAGTATAAATGACTGTACAAATTCATATATATTACAAGTATATATCACAAATACATATATATTACATGTGTAATAACAAATACATATATATTACATGTGTAATAAATGACTACAAATTGGATAGTAACTTTCAAGTGTATGAAACACCCGAGGTACATTGGATAGTAACTTTCAAGTGTATGAAACGCCCGAGGTACATTGGATAGTAACGTTCAAGTGTATGAAACGCCCGAGGTACATTGGATACAGTTTTCCAGAGTTTTTTACATCGTCATTGATGATTTTACCTCTGGTTTTTACGCTGGTCCCGTGTATCTCGATCAGAGATTTCTAAACATTTTGTCTTGTAGATGTAGTATCAACATGTACATATTTATTGTATTCTTGTCTCGTCTTAAATATGTCGTCAAAATACATGCGTCTCTCTCACTGCACAACATTGAATTAAAATATATTATTATGTCAAAAATGTTGTAGTTATTTCTGTTGGACAAAACATACAAACTTATGAGTAGCCGCTTGTTTTGGGGTTTAAAGTTGCATCAACAGACCAGTTCAGCATTTATTTATGGTGGACAATCCCATGTACTCTTGGAGCAGTATTTCATACAGACTGGCATCCAGGTAGACCCACCAACCTGCCACAAGCCAGCTGTATGGCTTCCTCGCATAGACTACAATATTCTTAAGTGCAATAATAACGAAAATGCAGGTTCGGGCACATTTCTCAAAATAATTGACCTTGGGTATTATCGGAGTGATAAACAGTTGTATGTTCGAATCCCACTGGTGGGTGTCTTCCATCTGACAGCTGGCTTGATGAAGGTCGCTGATTCTAACAAGTTGTCCATCCATGCTTGAAATACTGCTCGAAGGGACACAACAATATAAGAACGAGGCAGTTTGTGTTTAACTATTTATTAAGCTAAATACACCTTATTGACAAACCGCTTGCGAGGAACTACGCTTGTTTTCCTGGACATGCTTAGCCGACCTGACTGGGCAGGTTTAGCCGACCTAAGCGGTTAACCAGTACTAAGCAATGTATGTGAGACGCCTACCTCAATGAAACTACATATGTGGCCTGACCGAGTATTGAAACCGGTGTCGTAATGAATATTGACCCCCCCTCACAATAATATCTCTCGGGTTATTAGTCGGTCATAGAATATTGACCCCCTTGCGGAACAATTACTCCCCTTGCGAATGGCAATATATAGTGGGGAAAATATTAAATTTATTATAATTAAATGTTAATTAACACTGTTTAAGGCCTAGCAACATTTATTTTGAATCAATGATGTGCAGAATAACATAAATATATTGAATATGAAAATATAAGCACACAGATAATTTGTCTCTATCAATTTCTAAAGATGATATGGTGGGTGCTGTATAACTAGGAGGTTCACATAATGCATATGCATACTATTTACACACACAAGCATACAACAAATAATAACAATGACCCCCACCCCCTATGTATACACTGAACAAGTGAGGGCAGGTCACTTTTCGATGCCATAGAATAATGACCCCTCTATGTGTAGACTATACATGTATGAGAGAGAGGTTCACTTTTCGATGCCATGTATTAATGACTAACCCTCATTATTTAGGGTGACAGGTGGACTGTAGTCCAGCGGTTAACTGTTGGACTGGTAATCCAGGGATCGCAGGTTCGATCCCCCGTCTGACATAATAAAATTAACAGTCTTTCAGATGGGACTTGAAACCAAGGTCTCGTGTCAGTG
>CM026388.1:46015882-46085356 GCA_014843695.1 Archivesica marissinica | reverse complement strand
TGTGTGATATACTAGGTAGGAATTGTGTGATATACTAGGGTAGGAATTGTGTGATATACTAGGGTAGGAATTGTGTGATATACTAGGGTAGGAATTGTGTGATATACTAGGGTAGGAATTGTGTGATATACTAGGGTAGGAATTGTGTGATATACTAGGTAGGAATTGTGTGATATACTAGGGTAGGAATTGTGTGATATACTAGGGTAGGAATTGTGTGATATACTAGGGTAGGAATTGTGTGATATACTAGGGTAGGAATTGTGTGATATACTAGGGTAGGAATTGTGTGATATACTAGGGTAGGAATTGTGTGATATACTAGGGTAGGAATTGTGTGATATACTAGGTAGGAATTGTGTGATATACTAGGGTAGGAATTGTGTGATATACTAGGTAGGAATTGTGTGATATACTAGGGTAGGAATTGTGTGATATACTAGGGTAGGAATTGTGTGATATACTAGGGTAGGAATTGTGTGATATACTAGGGTAGGAATTGTGTGATATACTAGGGTAGGAATTGTGTGATATACTAGGGTAGGAATTGTGTGATATACTAGGGTAGGAATTGTGTGATATACTAGGGTAGGAATTGTGTGATATACTAGGGTAGGAATTGTGTGATATACTAGGGTAGGAATTGTGTGATATACTAGGGTAGGAATTGTGTGATATACTAGGGTAGGAATTGTGTGATATACTAGGTAGGAATTGTGTGATATACTAGGGTAGGAATTGTGTGATATACTAGGGACTAGTGGTTAGGAATTGTGTGATATACTACAGATAAGTTGTGATATACTAGGGTAGGAATTGTGTGATATACTAGAGGAATTGTGTGATTAGGGTAGGAATTGTGTGATATACTAGTGTGGTTGGGTAGGAATTGTGTGATATACTACAGACTAGTGGTTGGTAGGAATTGTGTGATATACTAGGTTGGAATTGTGTGATATACTACAGACTAAGTGGTTAGGGTGGAATTGTGTGATATACTACAGACTATGTGGTTAGGGTGGAATTGTGTGATATACTACGACTGAGTGGTTGGGTAGGAATTGTGTGATATACTACAGACTGAGTGGTTAGGGTAGGAATTGTGTGATATACTACAGACTGAGTGGTTAGGGTAGGAATTGTGTGATATACTACAGACTGAGTGGTTAGGAATTGTGTGATATACTAGGTTAGGAATTGTGTGATATACTAGTGTGGTTAGGAATTGTGTGATATACTACAGACTGAGTGGTTAGGGTCGTTGTCAGGATGATGGTTGGAAGAAAAGTAACTTGTTTATTCGATACAGGGCATGCATATTTATTCGATACAGGGCATGCATATTTATTCGATACAGGGCATGCATATTTGTCCCTGCACCAAATTTTATTCTATATATGGGGTAATGTCCGCTTCGTGATTTACTTGTTTGGATTGGGGTCTTATGTGACGTCCATACTCGCCTATAAGACGAGTTTTTTACAACCAGATTATGGCCTCAGAGAGGCTTTCCCGTCTTATAAGTAAGTTAGTGCTAGAAATAAAATAATTTGAAAAAAATTATTTAAAAAAAATGAGATATCCATAATTATATTTTAGAAAAGAAACCACACTGACACACACACTGACACACACACTGACACTGACACACACACTGACACTCAACATTTCTTTTAGTTTATACAAATTTATTTTGGAGTCCGCCTCCGTGGTCGAGTGGTTAAGGTCGCTGACTTTTATACCACTGTAGCCTATCATCACTGATGGTCACACGGGTTCGAGCCCCGCTCAGGTCGTGTCTCATTTATATGAAAAAGTTGGCAGTTTCTTACGGAGGTTGGTGCACCCAAGTACTGGTTAACCGCTGGAGCCTGCCCAGGAAAGGTGTTGTTAGGTAAACTGTCCGCAGGCGATATAGCCCAAAATGGTGCTGATGCAGGCATAAAACCCGAAATATAACATAACAAATTTATTTTAGCTCGATTGCGAAACAAGTTATTTCAACTTATATTAATCACTCTCGAGACCTCATTCCTGATGGAATCCATCGCCACGAGGGAGAGAGAAGAGGCATTGTGGCATTTAAATGCCTTGTTGCCTCTTCTCTCTCCCTCTTTTGTACTATTATGCAAGTTATAATTGTATCTGGTGTCCATTTTAACAATCTGTCTAATATTCGAATGCATGCCAAAACCCACAGATTTCATAACCCAAAGTAGCGGAGTCGTTTGTAGCGGAGTATGGACTGTAGTTAGAAACTGTTTGCTCACTTTGCTGTATCCTAGCGACAACTTCAACCTGAGTTTATTAACAAACGAACCCAATTAACGTCTATTAGTTCCTCACACAGTCATGTCCGAAGATAAAGAGCAATTCTGTAATTAGTGGACGTAGGTTCTTGTTGTAGTCCGCCTCCGTGGTCGAGTGGTTAAGGTCACTGACTTGTATACCATTGTAACCTATCATCACTGATGGTCCGCCTCCGTGGTCGTGTGGTTATGGTCACTGACTTGTATACCATTGTAACCTATCATCACTGATGGTCACGGGTTCGAGCCCCGCTCAGATCGTGTCATTTATATGAAAATGTTGGCAGTTTCTTACGGAGGTTGGTGCACCCAAGTACTGGTTAACCGCTGGAGCCTGCCCAGGAAAGGTGTTGTTAGGTAAACTGCCCGCCGGCGATATAGCCCAAAATGGTGCTGATGCAGGCGTAAAAACCCGAAATATAACAATATAAGGTTCTTGTTGAGGTCATTTAAGGAATGAATCTCGTGTTAATAATTAGTTTCCATTGGGGTATGAACTACATTGGGCGTGGTTAAAATGTGTGGAGGCTGATGGCATTCACACAAACGTTTAAGAGCATGCCAATGTATTTCATATCCTCAATTGAAGCTATTAATCCGCGATTCATTACTTATATTTACATTAACCCTTTCAACACCACAGACCTCTAAATAGGCTTACAAAAAGTGTAGATCCAGATGAGCCGGCTCGTGACTAGCCGTCTCATCAGGATCTGCAATTTTTGCCAATGATATGACTATTTTTAGACATAATTACCCATTTTAATAAATGAACTTGTCCAAATGTGATTTTTTGATTCATTTATTGGTTTATGAACATTAACCCTTTCAACCCCACAGGCCTCTAAATAGGCTTATGAAAAGTGTAGATCCAGATGAGCCGGCTCGTAACGAGCCGTCTCATCAGGATCTGCACTTTTTTGCCAGTAATAATTATTACTATTTTTAGATAAAATTACCCATTTTGATAAATGAACTGATCCAAATGTAATTTTGTTATTAATTTATTGGTCTAAAAATATCATGGACCAGTCCATGTGAGTTACTTGGTGGTGAATGGGTTAATTATTATTTTCAACGACACAACAAAAAATATAGCACACTTTCCATTTAAAATGTTTTTAGTCCAGCTTTGCAAATTACCATGTGCCAGAACAGGTAAATAGATCATCCTTGGAACAGCGTAAACTGTAAATAACGCCTTTTCTCGTGACGAAAGCTACCTAACACTGCCAATGCGCATGTCCGTAACTTAGAGTCGGCTGCATATCATTAGTTGGAAACCCTCATACGAAAATGTATACAATCAGAGCTAATACGTTCATCGAAGGAAATGCAATAGCGATGTCAATATTTATTCATGGACAGATGTGTGAAATGAATTTAAAGAAAACATATTTAAGAAATAAACTGCAACGGAATTGTATGAAAGAAATAAACTGTACAAATGTTGTGTGCATGTTGATACCTGCTTGTTCAAGTCGTGGTAGTACGTTCACTACAGGTGTGACAGGTCCGGAGTTCGCGCCCAGCTGTAGCTGTTTCGATTGTGCTCTTACGGTAATGCATTTAAATTCCACATTGCCTCTTCTCTCTCCCTCATGGCGATGGATTCCATCAGGAGCGAAGTCTCGAGAGCAATTTAACTAATTTTGTATTAACTTGTTTCGCAATCAAGCTAAAATAAATGTGTATATAGTCTTGTCGACGATATTTTTTCTTCAGACAAATAGTGAATGATGTACAACAGCGTGCCAACGTTATTCAAACCAGCCTGGGTCAAGGTGGAGGTCAAGTACAACATGGTGGGGGTGGGGGTGGAGCGAACCCTCAGATGCAGCTCGCCATGCACGAAGTGCAGGAAATTATGAGGATTGTTAAGACAGACGTAAATCATCTAGTGAACAGACCTCAGGTATGTATCGTATTACTGCGGCGAACATGAATCTGAATTTACAGACATATCTGTAGTCCAGTGGTAACACGCTGGACTGGTAATCCAGGGATCGCAGGTTCGATCCCCCGTCTGACCCTAATAAAAATTAACAGTTTCAGATGGGATGTTAAACCGAGGTCTCCTGTCGGTGCTTTACACCGTGCACGTAAAAGAACCAGAGGAGACTCTGGAATGGGTCTCTGTCTGTATTATGCACTATCCTCCAAAATCTAAAATGACTAATCTCTTCAGGAGGCGTCACTCATATGTGCAACCGGTAGCGACAATAAATAAACGTAAAACAGGCACTAAACCCCTAAAAGAAACAGTAATTCTATGTCCATGGTGTTGTTTGTTTCAGGGAGGAGCCGGCGGATGTCCAACACCTGCGCCATGTTTATCTACCTGGCTGTTCTTCTTTGCAATGGTGTTACAAGTTATTGTTTTAATTGGCTATCAGATCTATAGGTAAGTCCTCAACGAAAAAAAGACTTAATAGTCCAATTTTTTTTATATATTACACAAAATTAGCAAGAAATTAAGAACATCATATATCGTCCGTCTTCGTGGTCGAGTGGTTACGGTCGCTGATTTGTATACCACTGTAACCTATCATCACTGATCGTCACGGGTTCGAGCCCCGCTCAGGCCGTGTCTCATTTATATGAAAACGTTGGCAGTTTCTTACGGAGGTTGGTGCACCTAAGTACTGGTTAACCGCTGGAGCCTGCCCAGGAAAGGTGTTGTTAGGTAAACTGCCCACCGGCGATGTGGCCCAAAATGGTGCTGATGCAGGCGTAAAACCCGAAATATATAAATTAAATAACATCATATAAGAAACCGTAACTCTCTATGTGTTCCCATTGTACTTTGTTTATGTATTATTGGCTATAAATGTCTTGTCTTAATTTATTGCATTTATTGAAGTACAGATGAATATGTAGTCCAGTGGTTAACACGATGGACTGTGAATCCAGGGATCACAGGTTCGATCCCCTCCCCCCATCTAACCCTAAGAAAATTAAGTCTTTTAGATGCGACTTTAAACCGAGGTCTCGTGTCGGTGCTTTACACCGTGAATGCAAAAGAACCTGCAGCGTTTCTTGAATAGGGCTCTGTCTGTGTCATTGCACTATCTTCCAAAACTCTAAAATGACTAATCTCTTCAGGAGGCGTCGCTCATATGGGTAACCGATAGCGACGATAAATAAACGTAAAACACCTTGCAATAAATATATTGAATTTAATTTTCAGACAAAACAAAGAAAACCAGGCTAAGAAGTTCTTTTAATGACGGCGGTCGATGTAGACGTAGCTAACCGGGCCATTCCTTCCATCTGATAGTTTATGATTTATTATTCCATGCAGCTAATGGTTTATGATTTATTATTCCATGCAGCTAATGGTTTATGATTTATTATTCCATGCAGCTAATGGTTTATGATTTATTATTCCATGCAGCTAATGGTTTATGATTTATTATTCCATGCAGCTAATTGTTTATGATTTATTATTCTATGTAGCTAATGGTTTATGAGTTATTATTCCATGCAGCTAATGGTTTATGAGTTATTATTCCATGCAGCTAATGGTTTATGATTTATTATTCCATGCAGCTAATGGTTTATTATTCCATGCAGCTAATGGTTTATGAGTTATTATTCCATGCAGCTAATGGTTTATGATTTATTATTCCATGTAGCTAATGGTTTATGATTTATTATTCCATGCAGCTAATGGTTTATGATTTATTATTCCATGCAGCTAATGGTTTATGAGTTATTATTCCATGTAGCTAATGGTTTATGAGTTATTATTCCATGCAGCTAATGGTTTATGATTTATTATTCCATGTAGCTAATGGTTTATGAGTTATTATTCCATGCAGCTAATGGTTTATGATTTATTATTCCATGCAGCTAATGGTTTATGATTTATTATTCCATGTAGCTAATGGTTTATGAGTTATTATTCCATGTAGCTAATGGTTTATGATTCCATGCAGCTAATAGTTTATGATTTATGATTCCATGCAGCTAATGGTTTATGATTTCGTACAGACAAATATCATAAAGATTCTATCACATATCAGCTCAGAGTGTTGTACAAAATGATGAGCACAATGCGTGTCGGATGATGGTGTCGCAATAAATGATGCGATTAAGGAAACTGCTGGCAATGGCTGATCTTGTGGGCATCCTAAATTCGAGCTGTAAAAATATGTAGCATTATTTCTTGTGCGGATGCTGGCTTGTTGAAGGAAGGTCAGTGGTTCTAACTGGGTGTTCGTACACCATAGCTGGAGAGTCGCCGTATAACCTAAGCTGTGGGTGAGACTTTAACCCTTTCAACACCACAGACCTCTAAATAGGCTAACAAAAAGTGTAGATCCAGATGAGCCGGCTCGTGACGAGCCGTCTCATCAGGATCTGCACTTTTTGCCAGTAAAATTGCTATTTTTAGAGAAAAATTACCCATTTTGATAAATGAACTGTTCCAAATGTAATTTTCTTATTAATGTATTGGTCTAAAAATATGATGCACCAGTCCATGTCAGTTACTTGGTGTTGAATGGGTTAAGCTCAAAACAAAGCTGTCGGACAATCTGCCATTCATACTCGCCTATAAGAATTTTTTACCACCAGATTATGGCCTCAAAGTGGCTTCCCCGTCTTATTACTTATAATAATACGTACGTGAAGGCTAAAACAAATACAAAAAGCCAACTTATTTTTTTTTTAACCCTTTGCTTCATAGAGATTTAGGTTAATATACTATTATATCTCCATACAAACGACAGCCATTTAGCTATCATGCAGTGGATAAGTAGTCGCCATATCTATCCCACCTCCATAGATATTACTGGGACTACATAGATGTATAGGTTAATATACTATTATATCTCCATACAAACGATAGCCATTTAGCTATCATGCAGTGGATAAGTAGTCGCCATATCTATCCCACCTCCATAGATATTACTGGGACTACATGAGATATAGGTTAATATACTATTATATCTCCATACAAACGACAGTCATTTGGCTATCATGCAGTGGATAAGTAGTCACCATATCTATCCGACCTCCATAAATATTACTGGGACTATATGAGATTTAGGCTAATATACTATTATATCTCCATACAAATGACGGCCATTTAGCTATCATGCAGTGGATAATAGTCCCATATCTATCCCACCTCCATATATATTACTGGGACTACATGAGATTTAGGTAATATACTATTATATCTCCATACAAACGACAGTCATTTAGCTATCATGCAGTGGATAAGTAGTCGCCATATCTATCCCACCTATGATTTACGGGACTACATGAGATTTGGTTAATATATATTATTTCATCAAAGACGCCTTACTATATGCAGTGGATAAGTAGTCGCCATATTATCCACTCCATATATTACTGGGACTATGAATTTGGAAATACTATTTCTCATACAAATGACGGCATTGCTTATGCAGTGGATATAGTCACCATATCTATCCCACCTCCATATATATACTGGACTACTGAGATTTAGGTTAATATACTATTATATCTCCATACAAACGACAGCCATTTGCTATCTGCAGTGGATAAGTAGTGCCATATCTATCCCACCTCCATAGATATACTGGGACTACATAGATTTAGGTTAATATACTATTATATTCCATACAAACGAAGCATTTGCTATCATGCAGTGGATAAGTAGTCGCCATATCTATCCGACCTCCATAATATTACTGGGACTATATAGATTTAGGTAATATACTATTATATCTCCATACAAATGACGGCATTTGCTATCATGCAGTGGATAATAGTCACCATATCTATCCACCTCCATATATATTACTGGGACTACATGAGATTTAGGCTAATATACTATTATATCTCCATACAAACGACAGTCATTTATCTATCATGCAGTGGATAAGTAGTCGCCATATCTATCCCACCTCCATAGATATTACTGGGACTACATGAGATTTAGGTTAATATACTATTATATATCCATACAAACGACAGCCATTTATCTATCATGCAGTGGATAAGTAGTCGCCATATCTATCCCACCTCCATATATATTACTGGGACTACATGAGATTCTGGACTTTATTATGAACAATAGTTTGGCTACTACAGTTCAATGTATGTCGTATTGGTAAGGGCATCAAGAGGTGCTTCTATAAGGAAATGGGTTAAATGTATTACATCCATAAGTACGTTTTAGAAAAAGAAAGCACTCCGACAGTGAACATTAATTCCACTTGCACTGGTGTCTATTTTATCAACCTGTTTTTATATGTGTGTGCATGCCAAAACCCATTTCATGACCAAAGTAATGGGGGGGGGGTTGTCTTATAGGTGAAATTGCCTAATAGGCGTGTATGGACTGTATATGGACAAATATATTAATCATTAATAGGTTTAGGTGACCACAATTCCAGTTAACCCATTTCATTCGGGATACCGTTCAAACAGTATTTGCAAAGAACATAGAGCCAGATCAACCACCACGGAATGTTCCGTCTGATAAAGCTCTATGCTGTTTGCTATTCAGATGATCTTGCTAAGACACTTGGCTATGTAGCAAACAACATAGATCCTGATCAGCACGCAGCGTCACGCTGCGGCTGATCTGGATCTATGTTGTTTGCAAAAGCCTTTAAATATATCCAGAATGAAATGGGTTAATGTTCTATATGTACAGTGCTTTTTTGTTTGTTTTGAATTTCTGAAGATATCAGTTATATGATACAAAGTTAACAATAGAATAAATTTGCGTATGAATTGAGGTACTATTTTTTCACTTGAAGAGAAAAACGCATAAAGAGACGAAATGATGTCAGTATTCACATTTCATGTATGTATATATGTATATAATGTTACAACAGTACTTGATTTTAACAATATACATCCCCGCGGGTCACAGGGTGTTTTCAAACAGTGAAAGATGGCACTTTCTCTGCCACTGGTTTTGTTTCGTAGTCCTGCGCAGTTAGATGTACTTTTGTATTTTAGCTATATTATGAAAATCATGAACAGTTTATTATAAAGTAATATATTCTAATAAATATGTTTTGTCTGTACTTTTTTGACAGCAAACAGAAACTAACTTGAAAAATATACCGGAACTATTTCTTATTATAGACATTCACACGAACATAAGTGGTTGTGCGGTTGTGGAATGTAGTGAAATAAGGCTCCCGACAGGGGTTGGCAGTTAAAATGAATTAAATTCTAAAACTACTATTATATTAGCCAAAATCTTTGGAAATCTTAAAAGAAAAAGATTTGCGTAAGATGGGCTATTATTTCATTTCATGATCATGCAAATTTACACTAATACACACAAATTCACAGTAATACACACACATTTACACTAATACACACACACAAATTTACACTAATACACACACATTTACACTAATACACACAACTTTACACTAATACCAGGGATCATTCTAGAGGGCGATGTGGGCGAAATAGTTGCCCTAGAGACCCTGACTTCGCCCTCTGGGAGCCCCACTTCTCTCTATAAAAAAAATATGTTTTGGTTTTTACGATTTTCAAACAAAATTTTGTGCATTAAGGCCCATTATAAAGCACTCCTTCTATTCAAATGTTGTATTTAATGGTTGTACTGTGCATCTTAACCCTATTTTGCAGAAGTATATTAAAGAACACCATTTAAGGAAGCGATCACGCGCTTTCTCACTTCTCCCAAAAATTCTGACCTAGAATGAACCCTGTAATACACACATTTACACTAATACACACACATTTACACTAATACACACAAATATCCTCTTAAGTCTTGCTCAAGGACACCACCACCGTGGTTCTGGCGGGGTTCGAACACCATATCACATGGGAGCTCCACTATTTGTTCTTTCATTATAAGCTGGTTAAAGCGACAGTACATCACAGAAAACCAAATAAACGAACCTTTTCACGTATAAAAATGCTTTGCTACTACAAATGTGTTTGTGGTCTACAAACATTCAAAATTGAAATTAGGATTTCATATAACTGTCATGTACGCTCCTGAATTGGTGTTTGTCATTGGAGTCAAATCTAAACGCACGGTACTTTCATTTTAAGGATAATTTAGCTAAGATTAGTCTACAAATAAATATGAATTGGTACACGTATGAGATATACTGTAACGGTAAATTATTCAGGATACACGCATTGCATTACGCATGGATGTTGACCCTATTTACATTATTTTGTTATGTCAACAAACCGCGTATACGACGTTTGTTTATTTGTTGAAATACTAGTTCTTGAGGCAAATATTTGGAAACAAATTATACCATATAATAGGAAATTACATTCTGTATAAATTTGCGTTTTCACTGATGTAGTGTCGCTTTAAAACAAAGGTATTGCGGAATGTTCTATTTATAGGCTATATTTAGTTTATACAATATTTATTTTTTGAATACACATATATTATTCAAGTATAGATAATATGTACATACATGTACCGTAGGATTGAGGAGAAAGCAACCTGCTTGTATGGTTATATGTACATACATGTACCGTAGGATTGAGGAGAAAGCAACCTGCTGGTATGGTTATATGTACATACATGTAGGATTGAGGAGAAAGCAACCTGCTGGTATGGTTATATGTACATACATGTAGGATTGAGGAGAAAGCAATCTGCTTGTATGGTTATATGTACATACATGTAGGATTAAGGAGAAAGCAATCTGCTTGTATGGTTATATGTACATACATGTAGGATTGAGGAGAAAGCAACCTGCTGGTATGGTTATATGTACATACATGTAGGATTGAGGAGAAAGCAATCTGCTTGTATGGTTATATGTACATACATGTAGGATTGAGGAGAAAGCAATCTGCTTGTATGGTTATATGTACATACATGTAGGATTGAGGAGACAGCAACCTGCTTGTATGGTTACCTCTTTCCTATATACATAAATGTAGGATTGAGGAGAAAGCAACCTGCTTGTACGGTTACCTCTTTCCTATGTACATACATGTAGGATTGAGGAGAAAGTAACCTGCTTGTACGGTTACCTCTTTCCTATGTACATACATGTATCATTGAGGAGAAAGTAACCTGCTTGTATGGTTACCGCTTTCCTATGTACATACATGTAGGATTGAGGAGAAAGCAACCTGCTTGTACGGTTATATGTACATACATGTAGGATTGAGGAGAAAGCAACCTGCTTGTATGGTTATATGTACATACATGTAGGATTGAGGAGAAAGCAACATGCTTGTATGGTTATATGTACATACATGTAGGATTGAGGAGAAAGCAACATGCTTGTATGGTTATATGTATATACATTTAGGATTGAGGAGAAAGCAACATGCTTGTACGGTTATATGTACATACATGTAGGATTGAGGAGAAAGCAACCTGTTTGTATGGTTACCTCTTTCCTAATCTATACTTGTGGATTGTATTGTATGTTTTTATACGTGTTTACATTTGTTGCAGCACAGTCATAGTTTATACGGCATCTGATACTAAACTAAACAACATTTTAGTTTGGTGACCATGCGGCGTCAGATTTCCTGTGTATTAGACAATAGATATCAAAATAATTAGCATCAAAATTAATTTGTTGATATGGAACTGTTGATTTACTAAGCAGCGCATGTTCTGTATATATCGGGGATATAGCAGGGGCAGATCCAAGCCTAAACAAATAAAAATATCTAAAATCGTGCCATTCCATAAAACTAGTGGCCTGCCATCATCAAAATATATTGCAGACTTCTTCTCAGTTGGGCGATCTGTCCGCCTCCGTGGTCGAGTGGTTAAGGTCGCTGACTTGTATACCACTGTAACCTATCATCACTGATGGTCACGGGTTCGAGCCCCGCTCAGGCCGTGTCTCATTTATATGAAAAAGTTGGCAGTTTCTTGCGGAGGTTGGTGCACCTTAGTACTGGTCAACCGCTGGAGCCTGCCCAGGAAAGGTGTTGTTAGGTAAACTGCCCACCGGCGATATAGCCCAAAATGGTGCTGATGCAGGCGTAAATCCCGAAATATAACATATAAATATAACATAACAGTTGGGCGATCCAACCTGAAATTTTGACTAGGCAAACAACAGTTTAAATTTATATGCGGCTATTAGCTACATATACTTCATGATAAATTTACAGAAATCACAAATCACCTTGTGCAACTTTTTATATAAAGGGCAATTTTTCAGTGCCTCTGTTTTTCTAGCAATAAAAGGTATGTATTGGTATGTATTTATTCATTGGCCAGGATTTGTATTTTGTTTGTTGTACATTATAGAAGCTATTCCTTGCTTTGCATCAGTGTATGGTTTATCACAGGTTGTTGATAACCTAACCAAGGATTCACGATTTGACAACAGGGAAATTATATTAAATTAAATCAGTAATTTTAGAAGTATGTTGGATTAATGGCGGGACTGTATAGGGAAATAAGTTTATGATCACTTGATTTGGCTTGTGAACTTGTTTCGTTCAATGTTTTCATTTTAGCTTAAATAGAAATGAGTTTTGATGACAACGTATTACCTATTCTGTGTTGATACACGGTATTATCTATCTATACGATATTGATGTGCCGTAAATTCCAACATCACCTTTGCATTCCAGAGAATATAAAGAGTATTTGTTTCTAAAACAAATCGGTCTAGATGAGGCAATGCCTCACACAATGGATGACCATTAGGTAATGGTTGTGATTGGTTACCAGTACAATGTATATGATTGGTTACCGGTACGGTGTATATGATTGGTTACCGGTACAATGTATATGATTGGTTACCGGTACGATTGGTTACCGGTACAATGTATATGATTGGTTACCGGTACGGTGTATATGATTGGTTACCGGTACGGTGTATATGATTGGTTACCGGTACGATGTATATGATTGGTTACCGGTACGATGTATATGATTGGTTACCGGTATGGTGTATATGATTGGTTACCGGCACAATGTATATGATTGGTTACCGGTATGGTGTATATGATTGGTTACCGGTATGGTGTATATGATTGGTTACCAGTACAATGTATATGATTGGTTACCGGTACAATGTATATGATTGGTTACCGGTACAATGTATATGATTGGTTACCGGTACAATGTATATGATTGGTTACCGGTACCGTGTATATGATTGGTTACCGGTACAATGTATATGATTGGTTACCGGTATGTGTATATGATTGGTTACCGGTACAATGTATATGATTGGTTACCGTTACAATGTATATGATTGGTTACCGGTACCGTGTATATGATTGGTTACCGGTACGGTGTATATAGTGTAGTAGTCGGTATGGTCATACAGGGGAAGTGATTACTCGAGTCATTCCAGTTTCTTTTTCCTCATTACATGCTCCTACATTTTTCTGGGGCATAAATATTTCCATTTCTGGTACAAATGTTTCTCCACGTTTCTGGTGCAAATGTTTCTCCATGTTTCTGGTCCAAATGTTTCTCCACGTTTCTGGTGCAAATGTTTCTCCACTATTCTGGTGCAAATATTTCTCCACTTTTCTGGTACAAATGTTTCCGACAAGTGTATGTTTTGAAGAGTTTTATTTTATATGTAATGTATATGTACTTATGTATTAGCTGCCAGTGCTTAGCTAGTAAATGAATACAAGAGTTTATATATGTATGGGGAATGGATGCAAGAGTTTATATATGTATGGTGCATGAATGCAAGAGTTTATATATGTATGGGGAATGGATACAAGAGTTTATATATGTATGGTGCATGGATACAAGAGTTTATATATGTATGGGGAATGGATACAAGAGTTTATATATGTATGGTGCATGGATACAAGAGTTTATATATGTATGGGGAATGGATACAAGAGTTTATATATGTATGGGGAATGGATACAAGAGTTTATATATGTATGGTGCATGGATACAAGAGTTTATATATGTATGGGGAATGGATACAAGAGTTTATATATGTATGGTGCATGAATGCAAGAGTTTATATATGTATGGGGAATGGATACAAGAGTTTATATATGTATGGTGCATGGATACAAGAGTTTATATATGTATGGGGAATGGATACAAGAGTTTATATATGTATGGGGAATGGATACAAGAGTTTATATATGTATGGTGCATGAATGCAAGAGTTTATATATGTATGGGGAATGGATACAAGAGTTTATATATGTATGGTGCATGAATGCAAGAGTTTATATATGTATGGTGCATGGATACAAGAGTTTATATATGTATGGTGCATGGATGCAAGAGTTTATATATGTATGGGGAATGGATACAAGAGTTTATATATGTATGGTTTCCTATTATTGTTGTTCACGTGAGAGAGAACGTGCTAAAATGAGTGTGGCATGTTTATACATAATGTAGCATTTTATTAAATATATCAAGAACTTTTCAATGTTGTGAATAATTCAACGTTAAAATTTCTGTGAATACTTGTTATATTGTGTCCAATATAGTTTACAACGTCCGATATAGTTTACAACGTCCGATATAGTTTACAACGTCCGATATAGTTTACAACGTCCGATATAGTTTACAACGTCCGATATAGTTTATCACGTCAGATATAGTTTACCACAGCAGATATAGTTTACCACGTCAGATATAGTTTACCATGGCAGATATAGTTTACCACAGCAGATATAGTTTATCACGTCAGATATAGTTTACCACGTCAGATATAGTTGACCACAGCAGATATAGTTGACCACAGCAGATATAGTTTACCACAGCAGATATAGTTTACCATGGCAGATATAGTTTACCACGGCAGATAGTTTACCACAGCAGATATAGTTTACGTCGTATATAGATATTGTTAATCGTGCCAGATATTGTTAATCGTGCCAGATATTGTTAATCATATTGGATATTGTTAATCGTGCCAGATATAGTTAATCGTGTTGGGTTGTGCGCCGACAAATATTGTTACCAATTCCCGATATTGATTCTGAAAATCAAATGTGTGGAATGGATAAAAGTCGGTGTTGACATATTCAGTACGAATCTGTACGACACATTTTTCGTGTCCTCTGCATGGATGTATTCTTTTTGTGCAAGTTGTAAACTTTTTATTAATTATTAAACATGAAACACTAGTCAATAGATCTGTATCATACAATAACATGTCGTACACTAATAAAATACTGGTAAAAGAGACATTATGCTTTGTTCTTTAATATTTCCAAAGCACCTGTTGAAGGTGACTGTATTGGATTTGAACAACGGACTTTATAAATGTGCATCTCCGCTAGGCCTCATCTCGTGCATTCCTGACCACAATTTTGATATTATGTCAATGTGAGGGACAAAGATTATTATCTTAGGCAGGCTTAGCCGACCTAACCGGTTGACCAGACAAGGTGAGTTGACCAGGCTAGCTTAGCCGACCTAACCGGTTGACCAGACAAGGTGAGTTGACCAGGCTAGCTTAGCTGACCTAACTGGTTGAACAGGTGAGTTAACCAGGCTAGCTTAGCCGACCTAACCAGTTGACCAGACAAGGTGAGTTGACCAGGCTAGCTTAGCAGGGTTAACCGATTGAACAGACAGGGTTATCCGACCTAACCGCCAGTAACCGGTTGAACAGACAGGGTTATCCAACCTAACCGGTTGAACAGTCAGGGTTATCCGACTTAACCAGTTGAACAGACAGGGTTATCCGACCTAACCGGTTGAACAGACAGGGTTATCCGACCTAACCGATTGAACAGACAGGGTTATCCGACCTAACCGGTTGAACAGAGAGGGTTATCCGACCTAACCGATTGAACAGACAGGGTTGAACAGGCAGGGTTATCCGACCTAACCGGTTGAACAGGCAGGGTTATCCGACCTAACCGGTTGAACAGGCAGGGTTATCCGACCTAACCGATTGAACAGACAGGGTTATCCGACCTAACCGATTGAACAGACAGGGTTATCCGACCTAACCGATTGAACAGACAGGGTTATCCGACCTAACCGGTTGAACAGACAAGGTTATCCGACCTAACCAGTTGAACAGACAGGGTTATCTGACCTAACCAGTTGAACAGACAGGGTTATCCGACCTAACCAGTTGAACAGACAAGGTTATCCGACCTAACCAGTTGAACAGACAGGGTTATCCGACCTAACCGGTTGACCAGACAGGGTTATCCGACCTAACCGGTTGACTGGTACATTTTACTACGTGTATGAGGAGTCTTGTTCTATTTGCGCGTGTTGACAGAGAATGGAACCAAGGAGCCTCAATTCCATATCGGATGCTCTACTACTGGACTACGGCAGAGTAACAGTATGTACAGTATACAGGGTTATCCGACCTAACCGATATGTATAAATAGTTCAAATAATTGTAGCAGACGACAAAACTACAAAAATGGTAGAAAATGACGTCGCTCACTAAACAATGTTTTATTGCATATTTAAACACTTTAAATTCCTTCTTTGCATAATTATACACATGCCATGTTGGAAGTGTCGAAAAAAAAAAGCCACCCTACCCTAAAAAATTGCTACAAAAGGTTTCTCAACGGTTTTCGATAGTATCAGGTGTGCATAACATACTAAAAGTCTACCACAATCTGACAACTGAAAAGGTATAATTTTCAAGATGGCTGCCAAATCCATAAAATCTCAATTGCGTCTTCATTATTTATCCTAGATGAGTATTTTTGGTATCTAACCCCATGTTTTGGGGATCTAGGAATCGAATTAGCATATTTAAATTATAGTGAAGTGATTACATAATTGTGAAATTCAAGATGGCGGCGAATACTTTAAATTCCTTCTTTGCATATACACATGTACAGACAAAATTCCAACCCATGTTGGAATAGTTTGTCGAAATGATTTGCAGGTTGTATATACGTAAATAGGCAGAAGTGCATCCACGGTCCACTCGAATGTAGTCCCAATAAATAATTCAGTTCATTTTTCTTTTTGGTAAAAATGCATTTTCATGACAGGCAGTGTATAGTTTTTGTTTTTTGAGAAATGATGTGATTGGAGAAGACTTCAGACTAGTTGATGTGTAGAAAAAATGTGGTATAAGAATTCAGGCCATTGCAAACTAAAGGTTGGTATACTGTATTATTTGGTGGAGGAATACAGTGTGTAAACACAGTGACGTCATTCACAGGTGAGCATTGGCTATTTGAATCGTTATATTTTGAATATTCTTGGTGTGTTTCAGGTTGATTTGAATACATCTTCACAGTGGATGTGGTATCAGAAGAAATGAAATATTGGAAATATACATGAACAGACTATGATTTTACTTTTTACTATGTATTTAATAGACAATTTAATTGTTGTTTTACAACCTTGCAGTAGTAGACAGCAGCAATAACATGACTGTTTCTGCCTAGCCCCAGTTCCTGTCTCCAGTTCCCTTGACGTTTCGACACGTGATATATATCAATCATAAATGTGACGATCGTCCACCATCTAATTCCGTCCACTGATCTTTGTCCCATTTTACCATAGCTTTATATTGAGGCAGTGGGTTTTCGTTGTAGAATTTTTGTAGATATGTACAAGTTGGTCGTATCTGTAAGCCATTCTCCACAAAATGGTCAAATGCCGCCTGAAATGTAGCATATTCAACTAATTCGATTATATTAGCGGAGTGGTTAGCACGCTCGCTTCTCACCAATGCATCCCGCGTTCGATCCTCGGACCGGGAAGTATGTGAGATTGTACGGTGGTCGCCAGATCGGACATGTGGGTTTTCTCCGGGTACTCCAGTTTCCTCCCACACGAACGACCATATTTACGCTTTCTTCCGCGCCAACGAGAGTGATTAATATAAGTTGTTAAAACTTGCTTCGCACTCGTAAAATAAATAAAATTTAAACTTTTCTAACTCAACTAGACCACATAGTTATACCACTGCATCAATGCGAACGGTTTATATTGACATAATTATACACTGTATTGAATTTGTGCTGAACTATAATCCAAGAAAAGAGAGCTGAAGTAAATATACTTGTAATTCAAGAAGAGAGCAGCAAGAGAACAGAGTAACAAACAATCACTATACAGTCAAACCTGTGTTTGTGGTCACCTGTTATAAGCAGCCAACCTGTATTAAGCAGCCAGTGTCAAGATTCCCAATATGTTGTTTTGGTATACATTTGACCTCTATTAAGCAGCCACCTGTGCTAAGCAGCCACTTTCTGTGATTCCCTTGGCTGGCTGCTTAAGACAGGTCTGACTGTAGATGATTTACCTGTGCAAGACGTTTTGCTATTCCGTGACCTCTGAACTGAGCGGGCACCACTGTATGTTGCAGATCTACGTAGGTCGGGTTGATGTAACTGTACTGTAACACTGCCTTAATGGCGACATCCTCTCCATCTACAAGCAAACCTGTGTTAGTGGTCACCTCTATTAAGCAGCCAACCTGCATTAAGCAGCAAACCTGCATTAAGCAGCCAGTTTTCAGCTTCCTAATATGTTACTTTGTTACACAGTCTACATCTGCTGTCAAAGTCTGTTATGTCGAATTATACGGTTATCTCGAAGTCGGATCAAAGACCCGCTTCAGACACTATCATTTTACATATAACTGGATCTGTTTGTATCGATTTTAAGTCAATCTTCGGTTATGTCGAAGTATTTTGTTCAGTCGGATGGAATTCGACATAACGGATGTAGACTGTACATTTGACCTCTATTAAGGAGCCATTTTTGTGATTCCAATTGGCTGGCTGCTTACTATAAGAAAAATGTCTCGCAACAATTCTTGCACAAAATATTTACAGATGCTGGCCATGTATTTAACGGCTAACAGTTCCAAGTTGCAAAAGACTTTTTAGCCGTTTTGAGTTTTTTCTAGGGCGCAATGACAAGACGCCGCGCCCCGACCCTTATTAACCCTGCCTTTATGTCCGCCCTTCTGCCTTTTTTTAGGCTCAATAGTGGTGCCATCGGGTATTATTGGCTCCCAGTCCCAGACTAGCTTTTTAGCATCAAAATACTCGTAGATCTCGCGGATTAAATAAATATATTGCAATTGTAAAATTAAATGGAAATCGATCCATCTACACTTGATCCCCGGACTTTTGTACAAATATTAATAAATTAGTTTACTATAATAGTTCTAATCTCCCCTGAATCCTCAAACAAGTCCAAATTGGCTTGAATCTCCCCTGAATCCTCAAACAAATATAATATGCTGTACATACTCATCAAAGAGAAACACAAGGTTTATCCCCAGTGACCCTAATATCGGTGAATACTTCCAAGAGCTTAGCAACCATGTGACCTAGATGGGTCATGTGACTGGTAACATGACCATTGACCCTTGGCTATCTGGGTAAGTACACGTGACCGGAGTTGATGTGCAAGATCGCCAGACGTTTTCCGGACACTTATCGTCAGAGCTCCGAACAAACAGCTACAAACTTGATATGGTATCTGATAACCAGAAAGGAAAGGTATTTCTTTCTTTGTCAATATGTGAAAAATGTGAAGAATACTCGTTGCTGGCATTAATACCGTAAAATCTTTATCTCAACCATTTTAATATAGAATATAGTATCAACCACGCATAACGCGCCTTCATCGCTTGCTCCGCCCAGGGTTAGGGTTAGGTTCAAAACTCGTGGTTGATGTCATTATTCAGTTGGGTGGTTGAAAAAAAACTTACCCATTAATACCCTGCAACTAGAACACTACAATACTAATAAGCGTTGTAGTTTTCAATTCAATCCACTTGTCTTGATAGTTGTATTGTATGGATGTTATCAGGGATCATTCTAGAGGGCGATGTGGGCGAAATTGTCGCCCTAGGGACCCGGACTTCGCTCTAAAAAAAAAATTGTGTCTAGTAAGATACACTGGCCCATTATAAAGCACTCCTTCTATTCAAATGTTGTATTTAATGGTTGTACTGTGCATTTTAACCCTATTTTGCAGAAGTATATTAAAGAACACCATTTAAGGAAGCGATCACGCGTTTTCTGACCTAGAATGAACCCTGATGTTATATGTACAGATGTTATATGTCATGTTTATCTTGATAAATAAAATATGTTTAAAGCAGCAGTACATCGTAATAAAGGATGTTTTGGGTAAAATATAAATACTAATGTGTGTGTGTGTTTACAAAAATCGAAATAATTGCTCAGAAACGATAAAATTCCAATAAATGTAAACTGTCGTATACACGAATTTGTTTATCAACACACGAAATATAAACAACAGAGGATGTAGAAAACAACGTATATATTTTGAACATTGAAAGACTATCTATCTATCTATCTCTAGTGTCGAACCCCTCACGGGGATGTAGAAATGTCCCTAAAAGGCTTAGCTAACAGATATCAATCAACATATCAAGTAATTTAATTAAAAAAGACATGTGGGACAAATGGGGACGATGCGTTCCGAATGTAAACAAGTGCGGACGATGCGTTCCAGTTGTAAACAAGTGCGTGACCGACCGACTCGGAAAGTCCTACTTTCGGTTTTGAGTTTGTTTTATCGCAAAAAAACACTTTTACCAAATGAACATAAGCATACAAAGTATAATGTTAGATTGTGTAGCAGCATTGCTACCCATACGTAAAAATTGAATTTTTCAAATATCTTTTATTTCATTTGATGTAATGCTGCTTTAAACCAATAAGTAGTGTTGATATCAGAATAAACACAAATGAACAGCACATGAGCATTTTGTGCTTATTATTGACTATTTCTGGTAAGCCTCTTTTCTCAACCACCCAACTGAATAATGACATCAACCACGCGTTTTGACCCTAACCCTGGGCGGAGCAAGTGATGAAGGCGTTCTTTATGCGTGGTTGATACTATATTCTGATCGGCTGGTTAAGATAAAGATTTTACGACTATTTCTGCCGGGGTTCCGCAGCTGTCCGTACCAAAACCGAGTTCCAAGACTAGTGTTCAACGCAGCACACTTAGCACTCGTCATATATTCGCAATGAAAAAACAAAGTGTTTCGGAGGTTGTGGATTCGAGTCACAATGTCCCAAGCAGGTCGACACAATTTCTCTGTATATGTTTGATCAGTTGGCTTACCATTAATTTGTATATAAAACTCCCTTGTTGTAGTGTCATGAACAACTTCCAATTTGACCGGATCCACATCAGTTGACGTCATTCTACAATGTGTATGGCTGGGATTCACGCGTGTTCTTTCAATTACGAATTTGCCAACATAAACCGATGATTTTAGACAATGGTTGCACATATATCTAAATATATCATTTGTCTATGATTCCACCCAAGTTTTCTATATGTCATTCGAAGGAATTTCCTCAAAACGACGGTTTCGTTTTGCAAATTTGGATGTTATTTATGACATTTTACCGGAAGTTTAAAAATTGTGTCGTGAAAGAAATACGTTATGAGAAATACAAATATTTGCAGACTAATTTTTGTTGCTATTTTCAAAGATCAATATGATATATATATATATATATGTATGTATGTTCCATTAATGTCAAACCCCTTGCGGGGACCTAGACATGTTTTCCTGGGTATGCTTAGCCGACCTAAGTGGTTAACCAGTACTAAGCAATGTGTGTGAGGTGTCTTGCTCAATGACACTACATAGGCCTACGTGGCCTGACTGAGAGTTTTGTTGCCATTTTCAAAGATATAGTATCAAGAACAAATTCGTGCTGTGTATAATATTATCTATTATTTCGACAGAATTTTTTTTATGTAGAGGTCTTATTTATAGGACTAGAGGTTAATACTGTTGATGAATGGTTATTGAAGTTAACTATTCGTAACTATTCACAGCAGGAATCTGTTCTTGATAATGTCTGTTATTTCGATAGAATTTTTTTTATGTAGAGGTCTTATTTATAGGACTAGAAGTTAATACTGTTGATGAATGGTTATTGAAGTTAACTATTCGTAACTATTCACAGCAGGAATCTGTTCTTGATAATGTCTGTTATTTCGATAGAATTATTTTTATGTAGAGGTCTTATTTATAGGACTAGAGGTTAATACTGTTGATGAATGGTTATTGAAGTTAACTATTCGTAACTATTCACAGCAGGAATCTGTTCTTGATAATGTCTGTTATTTCGACAGAATTTTTTTTATGTAGAGGTCTTATTTATAGGACCTTATATTGACATGATCCTTATGATGACTAACTGGTACAGTAGTAGACCTGGCCCCGAGGTTATAAAACTTTTCTCAGATTTCAAGCTCAAGTGATCCGATTGGTTGATTCTGAGTGTCTGATTGGTTGATTCCGAGTGTTACTGTCAGCTGAACCTATCGGAAAGCTAGAGACCGAGTTTTGAGATTGGTGAAAAGTTTTATAACCTCCAGTTATATATAACTTGACATTCATAATTGTATCATTAATAATATTTTGTTTAATTTCAAGTTTATTTAACATCGCTACCGGTTTCCCATTTGAGCGATGGACAGTTTACTTAACAACAACCTTCCTGGTCAGGCTCTAGCAGTTAACCAGCCTACGTAAGAAACTGCCAACTTTTTCATATAAAGAGACACTAACTGAGCTGTCCTCTACATAAAACTGTTGTCATTGTAGATTTATGGATGTTAGTGCAATGATACAGACAGAGACCCATTCCAGAGTCTCCTCTGCTTCTTTTTACATGCATGTTGTAAAGCACCGACAAAAGACCTCGGTTTAAAGTCCCTACTGAAAGACTTAATTTTATTAGGGTCAGATGGGGGATCGAACCTGCGATCCCTGGATTACCAGTCCAGCTTGTTAATCACTGAACTACAGATCCGTCTATATTCAGTTTAGAGGAGATTAGAGGGTGTCCGATTAGCGCAGTGGTTAGCGCGGGATGTATGTGAGATGGCACGGTTGTCGCCAGATCGGTTTTCTCCGGGTACTCGGATTTCCTGCCACACGAATGACCACATTTACGCTTTCATCCGCGCCAACGAGAGTGATTAATATAAGTAAAGTAAAGTGTTTGTTTATTATAGTGTCACCCCTATTTAAAGGGCCAGCCATTTCTGACTTATGAGACACCTCTTTTTTTATGATACATCAGTACTTCCCGAATCCTATGCTTGTGTGCCAGACGTCAGGCTGGTAGGCAATCGGTAACCATTATTTAACTAGCTGGCGGCTCACCAACCGGCCATATCAGAACGAACCCGGACGAGATTCGAACCTTCAACCTCCCGCTCCGTAGGCGGACGCCTTAACCACTGGGCTACGGAGACGGTGATATAAGTTGTTAAAGCTTGCTTCGCAATCGTTGTAAAATAAATAAAGTTTAAACTTTAGGGGAGTTTCTCTGTACTTTATAAAATGATGTATATTAGAACTAACAAAATGTAGTATTTCATAAAATGGTTTATTTCAACATTAAGGTAAATCATGCATCAACGACAAGAATCAAACATTGCTCTTGTTATCACTCATAGAATACCACGCAAAGGGAAGCAATCTGTTAGAATCTCACAAAAGGGAAGTAATTCTACAAATAATGTCACAAAGGGAAGCCATCTGATAAAGTAATCCTACAAATGCTCACAAAGGGAAGTAATCCTACAAATGCTCACAAAGGGAAGTAATCCTACAAATGCTCACAAAGGGAAGTAATCCTACAAATGTCACAAAGGGAAGTAATCCTACAAATGTCACAAAGGGAAGCAATCTGATAGAATCTCACAAAGGGAAGTAATCTGGTAAATCACACAAAGGGAAGTAATCTGATAAATCTCACAACCGGAAGTAATCTGATCAATCTCACAAAGGGAAGTAATCTGATCAATCTCACAAAGGGAAGTAATCTGATCAATCTCACAAAGGGAAGTAATCTGATAAATCTCACAACCGGAAATAATCCTACAAATCTCGCAAAATTACAAATTATCTCACAGAGAGGCTTGAATTAAAGACTTTGAACAACCAAAATAAATGGCCTGGAGGTTATAAAATGTCTTCTCCGATCTCAGTCTCAAGCTGTTTGATTGGTTAAACCAGGAGCAAATCTCACACTCGACCAATCATATCGCTTGATCTCGAGTTTTGAGAAAAGGTTTATATTCTCCGAAACTAAATAGGGACAGAAGAAACATAGAGATCTCAGTGTTCATCCTAAACTTTTGTGATAAGTTAGAAAGCACGCGAATATTGTATGAAAATTGAAATAAATTTAGGGAGAAGTGCCCCCCCCCCCCACTGGGCAAAGTCAGGCACCCTAGGGCAACTATTTCACCCATGTTGCCCTCAAGAATGAGCCCTGGGTCTCATACATTACAGTCAAACCTGTGTTAGTGGTCACCTCCATTAAGCAGCCAACCTGTATTAAGCAGCCAGTTTCCAGATTCCCAATTGGTCATTTTGTTATATATTTGACCTCTATTAAGCAGCCACCTGTGCTAAGCAGCCACTTTCTCTGACTCCCTTGGCTGGCTGCTTAAGACAGGTTTGACTGTATATTCAACTCTCGTAGCATACCGATTTAGTCAACATATATAAACTAATGTGGTCACATCGAAGCAAAGTAACAGCAAGTATACTTGAAGCATTCAGTAACAGAACAACATATAAAGCTGCTGTCTTAACGACTACCGATGCAATACGCAGGTTCCATCCCCCGTCTGACCCTAATAATTCCCTAAATAAACAGTCTTTCAGATGGGACATTAAACCGAGGTCTCGTGTCGGTGCTGTACACCGTGCACGTAAAAGAACCAGAGGAGACTCTGGAATGGGTCTCTGTCTGTATCATTGCACTATCATCCAAAATTCTAAAATGACTAATCTCTTCAGGAGGCATCGCTCACATGGGCAACCGGTAGCGACGATAAATAAACGTAAAACACACACATACCGATGCAAGTATGGAAGCCTACCGGTAATTTGCTACACACTAAAACACTGTCCGAAAGTATTGTAGATTGTCACAGAAAATGAAAAATCCAAATAGGTCAAAAATGTCATAACACAGCGGAGTGGGTATTGGCATGTCTGAAATAGTACAGAATCTAGACCAGCGGTCACATATCTCACCACGCGATCACATATACAGTGGTCACATATATCACCATGCAATCACATATACAGCGGACACATATCTCACCACGCGATCACATATACAGCGGACACATATCTCACAACACAATCACATATACAGCGGACACATATCTCACCACGCAATCACATATACAGCGGTCACATATCTCACAACACAATCACATATACAGCGGACACATATCTCACCACGCGATCACATATACAGCGGTCACATATCTCACAACACAATCACATATACAGCGGACACATATCTCACCACGAGATAAAATATACAGCGGTCACATATCTCATCATGCGATCACATATACAGCGGACACATATCTCACCACGCGACCACATATACAGCGATCACATATCTCACCACGCGATCACATATACAGCGGTCACATATCTCACCACGCGATCACATATACAGCGGTCACATATCTCACCACGCGATCACATATACAGCAGTCACATATCTCACCACGCGACCACATATACAGCGGACACATATATCACCACGCGATCACATAGACATGTACTGGTATATATTAAACGTTTTGTAGTCGATGTGAAATTTCATCTCGTGTTTAGCAATTTTAGACTAAATTTGGTATAATTTTATAAATATCTAAAACGTACATTACAATACCTGAGAGTTCACCATTACTTTATTGCTTATACAATTAGAATTCACATGATGAAAAGCACTTATAAAATACATAACTTCAAAATAGACTTTACAAAAAGAAAATCAATACTCGATCGAGTCCATGTTTGCAGTTTCAGAGAAGACGGGTTACCAGTTGTGCAAAGATGTGGAAGTCGTGATAGCACAGTGGTTGCGCGTTCGCTTCAGATGCGAAAGGTCCGGAGTTCGAATCCCGCTGGAGCCGTTACGATTGTGCCCTTAGGCAAGGCATTTGGATTCCACATTGCCTCTTCTCTCTCCTTCATGGCGAATGATTCCATCAGGAATGAGGTCTCGAGAGAGATTAATATAAGTTGTAAGAACTTGTTTCGCAATCGAGCTAAAATAAATTGGTATAAATTCAAAGATGTTGTTTTAGGGTAAATAAGTAAGTACGTATTTGGTTTAACGGCGCATCAGCACAGTTCAGGCTATATCGCACCGGTTTAAGTATATTGTATACAAGATATCTACAATTAAAAATATTATGTAGATAACATACTGCATGTATTAAAATTGTAATGACGAAAGGTCAATTGCAACAAAATTTATCAAGCTGTAAAAATTATCAAAAACGTCAGTTGTAAAACTTACAATTTATGGAAAAAATGTGATTCTTTTAAAAATGCAATAATGTATTTAAAATCAAGTGTCAAAAGGCTCCTTCATTGTCACAACTGTATAATATTTTCGACGAATGAGTGCTAAATCTACACAGTTAATTAAGATGTGTTCAATATTTATAGAGGAATGGCATGGTATACACCATGGTGGATCCTCTCTTTTCAATAAAAATGAGTGTGTGAAACGGGTATGTCCAAGTCTCAACTGTGACATTACTGTTTCCTCTCTACGGTTGGAGTGATAAATAAAAGATGATTTGCCAATGTTTGGCTTAATTGTTTGTAGTTTATTGAATTGTATGTTATTCCAAGTGGTTTGCCATTTTGAAGTAATGTAAGAAAGAATCGATTGTCTAGCATCAGTGTATGGTACATGTATTTTAGAATTTATACAGTCTAGTTTAAATGCATCTTTTGCACTTTGATCAGCCATTTCATTGCCACGAATACAAATATGACTTGGTATCCAGCAATATATAACATGTTTAGTCGATGTAATATCTGTGTGCTTAATAAGTAATTTGTGAATAAGGTTTTTATTAAACGTTCATGTTGTCTACTGATTGCAGTACAGATAAAGAATCTGAAAGGATCATAAATTTTCTATCACATGATGCATCAGCAAAAATCAAAGCTAAATCAATAACCTCTACTTCTGCTGAAAATATAGACGCATGATCAGGAAGTCGTAATTTAGAATTATGTCATTTACTGACAGCAGCACAGCCAACTTTGTTGCCAGCTTTAGATCCATCTGTGTATAATCTGAAAACATGGTTCTGATTTCATTTAATTTTGATCTAAACATTAGTGGGTTAGTATATGATTTCAGTTTATCATGATTATTTTATATATAAAAGAACGTTGGGTTTAATCAGGTTACAAGGAGAAGTTTGTGAGATGGTACGGTGGTCGCCAGATCAGACAGGTGGGTTTTCTCCGGTTTCCTCCCACATGAATGACCACATTTACGCTTTCATCCGCGCCAACGAGATTAATATAAGTTGTTAAAACTTGCTTCGCAATCGTTATAAATAATAAACATATATAATAAATAAAGTTAAAAAAAAAAAAAGGAGCTATATCTGATATAAAAGTTTCATGAATATTGTCATTGTTAAAATCTCAGGAACAACAGGAATGGGGTCCATCAAGAATTAATACAGGGTCATTGTGTAATTTTCTTGACTGACAAAAGTGAATACAATTTGTTTTGGCCTTCAAAAATCAAAAACCGTTATTTAAAGCCCCTGCTTGGACTTGATTTAAACAAAGTCATTATGAAAGACTTACACGAGTTAGGCCTTAAAGGACACATGCCACAATTTATATCTAACTTTCTCGTGGATAGACAATTTAAAGTTACGAGTGGGTTCCACCCTCTCTAGCAATCACGAACAAGAAATGGGTGTCCCGCAAGGCAGTATTTTATCTGTTACGCTTTTTAATATTAAAATAAATAACATTGTGAAATGCCTTGGCAAAGATGCGGAGTGTTCTTTATATGTAGATGATTTTGTTATATGTTATCGATCAAAGTCGATGGCTACTATTGAACGCCATCTTCAACTTTGTGTTTTAGGGTAAAAATTGGCACCAATAGGTTAGGTCATAATATATGTCGACTCTTCAACCATGGAGGGAGACACCGGGGTGCCACTCCGAGCAGGCATGGTTGGTCAACCGGATAGAAGCACAGACCGACCGCAAGACCACCGCTGGATAGCTTCATCACTTGAACAAATTCGACACCAGTGGGATTCTAACCTACATCAGTGAGGGGCAGGGATCATTTTATAGGGCGATGTGGGCGAAATTGTCGCCCTAGGGACCCTGACTTCACCCTCTGGGGGCCACACTTCTCCCTATATAAAAAGCAAACAAAAAAAAACAAAAACAAAAGTTTGGTTTTTACGATTTTCAAACCAAATTGTGTCTAGTAAGATACACTGGCCCATTATAAAGCACTCCTTCTATTCAAATGTTGTATTTAATGGTTGTACTGTGCATTTTAACCCTATTTTGCAGAAGTATATTAAAGAACACTATTTAAGGAAGCGATCACGCGCTTTCTCACTTCTCCCAAAAATTCGGACCTAGAATGAACCCTTGATGGGGCAAATGAATTGAAGTCAAGGACCGTTACCACTCTGCCTCTTAGAGGCTTTCTAAAGTTAGGGAGTTCTGCAAGGAATCTACTCTATGTTAGCTAATTACGTAAAAGGACCACACACGGATCATTTCAACATAGATTACCAAGTGGGTTCAAGAGCACTTATAGCCACACAAGAGCTAACACTAGACCTCTCAGGGTTCCCTCTGTCAGACGGACGAAACGGTCGGATGGATGCTTAACAAATTGTCCCGATTCATGCACGGACGGACGAAACGGTCGGATGGATGCTTAACAAATTGTCCCGATTCATGCATAGATGGTGGAAACGGTCGGATGGATGCTTAACCCTTTCAACACCACAGACCTCTAAATTGGCTTACAAAAAAGTGTAGATCCAGATGAGCCGGCTCGTGACAAGCCGTCTCATCAGGATCTGCACTTTTTTCAGGTAATATAACTATTTTTAGAAAAAAAATTACCCATTTTGATAAATGAACTGATCCAAATGTAATTTTGTTATTAATTTATTAGTCTAAAAATATCATGGACCAGTCCATGTCAGTTACTTGGTGTTGAATGGGTTAACAAATTGTGCCGATTCATGCATAGACGGACGAAACGGTCAGATGGATGCTTAACAAATTGTCCCGATTCATGCACGGACGGACGAAACGGTCGGATGGATGCCTAACAAACTGTGCCGATTCATGCACGGACGGACGAAACAGTCGGATGGATGCTTAACAAATTGTCCCGATTCATGCACGGACGGACGAAACAGTCGGATGGATGCTTAACAAATTGTGCGGATTCATGCACAGACGGACGGATGCCAGACAACTGTTGAAATACAACAGCTTGCCGTGAGAAAGCAAAACAATAAACAAACTGGAATCAATCATGGATAAATCAATCATGGAATCAATCAATCATGGAATCAATCAATCATGGATAAATCAATCATGGAATCAATCAATCATGGATAAATCAATCATGGAATCAATCAATCATGGAATCAATCAATCATGGAATCAATCAATCATGGATAAATCAATCATGGAATCAATCAATCATGGATAAATCAATCATGGATAAATCAATCATGGATAAATCAATCATGGATAAATCAATCATGGATAAATCAATCATGGATAAATCATCAGGAGGGGGGGGGCAGGTTTCTTCCGATACGGAAGAAATACCGATCTTCCATACTACTGGGCAGAAATGGAAGAATATATATAGTAAATATATGTCCAAAATATACAAAATGTATATATGATGATTAATAATTGTGCTGGTTTTAGTTTATACCAATTTATTTTAGCTCGATTGCGAAACAAGTTCTTATAACTTATATTAATCACTCTCGAGACCTCATTCCTGATGGAATCCATCGCCACGAGGTAGAGAGAAGAGGCAATGTGGAATTTAAATGCCTTGCCTAAGGGCACAATCGTAACGGCTCCAGCGGGGCTCGAACTCCGGGCCATTCGCACATGACTTCCAGCTGGTTTTAATGTAAATATTATTCTGGTAACATTGTGTAAATGTTATACTGGTACAATTGCTGACAATGTTGCAATAATGAATGACAACACCTTTATTTCCCAGTTTCTTCTGGGAAAAAAGTTTCTTTTTCCCCACGGAAGGGAAGAAAAGCCAACCCTGCATGCCATAACTAGGGAATAGAGCTCAGGGAGATGCTGACCGCTCATGCTGGGCTGACCAGACATGCTGGGCTGACCGCTCATACTGGGCTGACCATCCATGCTGGGCTGACCATCCATGCTGGGCTGACCATCCATGCTGGGCTGACCACCCATGCTGGGCTGACCACCCATGCTGGGCTGACCATCCATGCTGGGCTGACCATCCATGCTGGGCTGACCATCCATGCTGGGCTGACCATCCATGCTGGGCTGATCATCCATGCTGGGCTGACCATCCATGCTGGGCTGACCATCCATGCTGGGCTGATCATCCATGCTGGGCTGACCATCCATGCTGGGCTGACCATCCATGCTGGGCTGACCGTTCATGCTGGGCTGATCATCCATGCTGGGCTGACCATCCATGCTGGGCTGACCATCCATGCTGGGCTGACCATCCATGCTGGGCTGACCATCCATGCTGGGCTGACCACCCATGCTGGGCTGACCACCCATGCTGGGCTGACCACCCATGCTGGGCTGACCATCCATGCTGGGCTGACCATCCATGCTGGGCTGACCATCCATGCTGGGCTGACCATCCATGCTTGGCGGAAATCCACAAAGATTATTCAAAATTCATAAACAACTTTTTGAGTTATCCTTTCCACACACACACAGAGACAATACCCCTCATAAACAACTTTTTGAGTTATCCTTTCCACACACACACAGAGACAATACCCCTCCGTTCCGACAAGCTCATTCAGCACATGTAAACATATTTGATTAACAGACAATACCCCTCCGTTCCGACAAGCTCATTCAGCACATGTAAACATATTTGATTAACGTACATTTTGATAATCATTGTGAACCAGGGATTGTTTGTCTGCGCCACTTTTGTCGCCACTTGAAAAACACTGGAGCCAATTTAAAAAACTTGGAGCCAACTAAGAGCCATATAGTTCACAAATAAATATCTGAAGCCATGTACAAAAAAAGTTTCAATATTTCAATATTTGTTTTTTTGTCGCAATTGGCACCTTTGGCGACCGACAGCAGGAACCCTGCTGCATGATAGGTACCGGTACTAGGCAGCAAATGCGATTTTAATTTTTACTTGAAAGTGCGACGCAAGAAAATATTGAAACCTAAATGAATGCGAAATGCTAAAAAAAGAGAGGTAATCTGCGAAAATGCATACTTGTAATGTAAATCTGTACACTGGTACTATGAAATTGTGGCATATGTGAATGTATAGGGGACAACTTGACAAATACACGCAAGGGGAATTGCTTCTGTCCATAAATATCATGAACTCTAAAAAGCCATTTTTTATAACACATCGTTCTGTACAAAGATAGAATATATAGTCATGATTTTGTGAAGTTTGAAACTTCGCATGATAACACGAAACTTCCCGAGTTAGCAAATCATGATTTGAATTCATGAACATGATTTAATGTGAACTGTCACGATACATGATACGTCACGATACATGATACGTCACGATACATGATGCGTCACGATACATGATACATCACGGTACATGATGCGTCACGATACATGATATGTCACGATACATGATACGTCACGATACATGATACATCACGATACATGATACGTCACGATACATGATACATCACGATACATGATACGTCACGATACATGATACGTAACGATACTTAATATTGTGCGTGGCGTATTAAGTATCATGTCTGCGCCACCTCTGTTGCCAATTTAAAAACACTGGAGCCAATTTAAAAAACTTGGAGCCAACTAAGAGCCATATAGTTCACAAATAAATATTTGAAGCCATGTAATTCGACAAAACATGTGCCAAAAACAAAATAATATTTTCGCCAATTCACAAAATTTAGTGCCAATATTTGTTTTTTGGCGCCATTGGCGACCGACAGCGGGAACCCTGCAATAGTCATGTAATGTGAAGTAATTACGTCGCTCTGAGGTGTTCATATATCTTGTCCTCAACAAATCTTCTATATCCTCTACGGATTTCTCTTCACTCGGTACACTATCCAGTTGCATACTGGACTTCTCAGTCTATACTGCATGGGCTAATTGATCATCAACACAAATAATCAATATCCCACTTCTTCAGGGCTCATTCTAGAGGGCGACTTGGGCGAAATAGTCGCACTAGGGACCCTGATCTCACCCCCCGGGGTCCCATTTCACCATAAAAAAAAATCAATAATTATAAAAAAAATTTTTTTTTGCAATTTTCAAACATAATGTTGTCCATAAGATAGATTATTAAGCACTCCTGTTTAATCATCATATTGTGTATTTTAACCCATTTCTGTTGAAATATATTAAATAACACCATTTAAAGCAGCATTACATTGTATGAAATAAAAGATATTTGAAAAATTCAATTTTATCGTATGGGTAGCAATGCTGCTACACATTCTAACATTATACTTTGTATTTCATTTGGTAAACAGTGTTTTTTGCGATAAAACAAACTCGAAACCGAAAGTAGGACTTTCCGAGTCGATCGGTCATGCACTTGTTTACAACCGGAACGCATCGTCCGCACTTGTTTGCATTCGGAATGCAGCGTCCCCATTTGTCCCATGTTGTCTTTTTTAATTAAATTACTTGATATGTTGATTCATACCTCTGTTTGCTAAGTCTTTTAGGGACATTTCTACATCCCCGCGAGGGGTTCGACATTAGAGAAAGATAGATAGTATTTCATGTACAAAATATATAAGTTGTTTTCTACATCCTCTGTTGTTTCACGCATGCGCGCTGTGCGTGTTTACATTTCGTGTATTGAAAAACAAATTCGTGTATACGACGGTTTTAATTTATTGGAATTTTATCGTTTCTGAGCGACTATTTCGATTTTTGTAAACACACACACATTAGTATTTATATTTTACCCAAAACATCCTTATTACGATGTAATGCTGCTTTTAGCTTTCAATTAAATTAGGGATGGCAACAAATAGCGATTTCGGTATTCGAATATTCGGACGTTCGAGCCATTTTCATTCCGTATACAATAGATATGTACTGTACATTATGAATGAATAAATATGTTTAAACCAACACCATTTAAACCGACACAATTGAATGCTTTCTCACTTCTCCAAAAAAGTATTACCTAGAATGAGCCCTGAAATCTTTGCATAGTCAACATCCCACCACTTATTCTGGAAACATTCAAATTTTCCCAACACTTTAAAACTTTCCTCAATGGATATGACATACTCCCTTTTTATAAAAAGGAAAGTAAACAGTGTTCATTTATCATAGTGTCGCCCCTTTTGAAAGGGCCGGTCAAAAGATCATCTCTGACTTACGAGACAGACACCTATAATGAACATCAGTACTCCCAGAATACTGTCCTTGTATAGCCAGGCGCCATGCTGATATGCAAAAGGTAGCCATTATTCAACTAGCTGGTGGCTCGTCAACCAGTCATATCAGAATGAATCCCTACGAAGATTCGAATCTTCGACCTCCTGCTCAGTAACCACTAGGTCACGGAGACCGTTTACATGCAACTTGTAGGCATTATATTTCACTTCAGTCACAAAGAAACATATCTTTAAGAACTTCACCCAAGAACATCTTAAGCATTCAAGTGCAACATTTTTAACTTCTGTCACAGTGTCGTTCGTGTCTCTTGGTGGTTCAACCTGATCATTTACATGCAACTTGTAGGCATTATATTTCACTTCAGTCACAAAGAAACATATCTTTAAGAACTTCACCCAAGAACATCTAAGCATTCAAGTGCAACATTTTTAACTTCTGTCACAGTGTCGTCCGTGTCTCTTGGTGGTTCAACCTGATCAGTGAAGTGTAAATTCTGGGCTTCTTTCACCCAAGACAGAGTCCTGTGTTCCTTTAAATCCTTGTCTACACCCGGCTTACCTTTCACAGTCAATGAACTACCGATCTTATCTGCAGTTTTCAGCTCAAGTTTTTTGCCAGTCTTATCACCAGTCAGTCCACTACTATCTCCCAAAGTGCGCGATGAATGAGTTGTCTTGGACGAATGTGTTGACATAACGTCTTCACCGTTTTCCATCGTTTTTGAAGAGTGTTGTGACAATATTTCACTAAGATCAAAATGATGGACTGATTCTATGAATGTTGGAAGATCCTTGACGGTGTCCTCGCCTTCATCTGTCTGGCTAACATCACTGTTATCATCACATGTATCAATATCCGACTCATCATCAGCATCAACATTATCGGCATCAACCTCATCAACCTTATCAGCAGTAGCACTACTTTCATCACTAAAATCACTGTGGTCACATTCATCCTCATCATCACCATCACACTTATTATCTTGATTAGCCTGTTCGGGATTAGTTCTACTTATCCCAGATTTATCTATGACCTCTACAGAACCATCAATCACTTGCTGTTTCATATCCATCACTTTTGTGTTTTCCTCATATCGGTTTTCATTCACATCCGTTTTTTCATTTGCATCACCTTCTAAATAATCATCTTCATAGTATTTAACCGTATCTTTGTTCGGGTACATATTCTTGGCTTTTCTCATCTTATGATACCCTCTTTCATCGTCGGCTTCATACGGGTCTGTGTCTCCATCATTGCAACAGCCATCATCAATATCGTCAATCGCATCTTCTTTCTCAATCTCATAACCTCGATTGTCCGTCTCCGGTTCTGAGTGAGGGTAATTTTCCGAGATTGGTTCCGAGAGAATGCTGGACGTGAATGAGATGACGCTGCATCCGCTCGGTGTACGGGAGTGTCCCATGTGAGCAAAAACATGAGGTACACCGGGTAGGGAAGCTCGCGGTGGATGTTCAGCTATTTCTTTCTCGATCTGTACGATCATTTCTCTGTAAGCATCTCTCGCCTTCTCAGTTAAGTTTACTAGGGACTTGAAATTCTCCTGAAATATATATCATACATTCCGTGAGTTATATTTCTTCTGTATGTATGTATGTATGTATGTTAACCAGTACTAAGCAATGTGTGTGAGGTGCCTTGCTCAATGACACTACATACGTGGCCTAACTGAGTATCGAACCCGGACCGTGTGATTCCAAATCTGACGCTCTACCATTGGACCACGGACACCACGAGTGTTGTATATGTATACAAATTTATTTTAGCTTGGTTACAGTATTAGATAAATTGATCCTGAGGCCTCATTTCTGATGGAATCCATTGCCATGAGAGAGAGAAAGAGAGAAGAAGCAATGTGGATTTAAGTGGCTTGCCTAAGGACACCACTACCGTGGATCTGACAGCGCTTTAACTCATAACCTCTCGGTTCCAAAGTGGACTCAGTATCTATTACACAACTGCTCCACGCATTCAAAAGGGACAAACACCACCTACACACACAACAGAGAAACCTAAGAATTATCAATTCCCTAAATTGCTTTTTGTTTATGTTTTTGGTCAAGCAGACAAAGGTGAAACAGTATGGCCTACTTTTAAGTTTGAAATTGACACCTTGATTGATATCAGACACTGTTTTCACAGAAGAACAGATTCCTTCAGATATTCGACGAGCTGTGAATGAGAGGCAAGCAGGAAATTGTACACTGGTTGATGCTTGAAATCGTTCCCAACTCTATAAATGGTCATATAGAGCCCCACACTTCGCATACATAGTGAATGTTCATATAGAGCCCCACACTTCGCATACATAGTGAATAGTCATATAGAGCCCCACACTTTGCATACATAGTGAATGGTCATATAGAGCCCCACACTTCGCATACATAGTGAATGGTCATATAGAGCCCCACACTTCGCATACATAGTGAATGGTCATATAGAGCCCCACAACTTCGCATACATAGTGAATGGTCATATAGAACCCCATACTTCGCATACATAGTGAATGGTCATATAGAACCCCACACTTCACATACATAGTGAATGGTCATATAAAGCCCCACACTTCGCATACATAGTGAATGGTCATATAGAGCCCCACACTTCAACTACATAGTGAATAGTCATATAGAGCCCCACACTTCACCTACACAGTCTCCCTTGAGGAACCCTGATACACAGTCTACATTCTCTCTCCTACACAGTCTACATTCTCTCTCCTACACAGTCTACATTCTCTCTCCTACACAGTCTACATTCTCTCTCCTACACAGTCTACATTCTCTCTCCTACACAGTCTACATTCTCTCTCCTACACAGTCCTCCATTAATCCTGATACACAGTCTACATTCTCTCTCCTACACAGTCTACATTAATCCTGATACACAGTCTCCATTCTCTCACCTACACAGTCCTCCATTAAACTTCTCACTCCCTCGAGGAATCCTGATACACAGTCTACATTCTCTCTCCTACACAGTCTACATTCTCTCTCCAACACAGTCTACATTCTCTCTCCTACACAGTCCTCCATTAATCCTGATACACAGTCTACATTCTCTCTCCTACACAGTCCTCCATTAAACTTCTCACTCCCTAAACTGCTCCCTATTCTGAATATCCCGAAAGTCCCAATTACCTCAGATCCCTCGTAGTTGAATACTCCAACAACGCTGACAGGCACTAACTTAGCACACGCACGTCCCAGGGCCCTACGACCCAGTGCGAAGATAAATGGCACTTTTTGGTCGTTACACAACTCTAGAATTAAATTCAAGGCATCGTCGAGTCCCCCTGAAAGACAGCATGTGACAATATATATATAATGACATCATCACATATCATGGTACAACTCTTTGATTTGATCATATTTTAATGCTCTATATATATATATATGTTCTGCGCATTGTTGGAATATGGACCATTCCAGAATCGTGCTGCATCATTTTTTTATTATTTTTTATTTTGATGCCCCTTTTCGGGTAACCCCGTTTATTTATTTCTTGTATGTACATAAAAAGCATTTACACAATGTTACAACATAAACGATATAATAAGACGTGTGCCTTCCATGTATATACACAAAAGGGTTATTTATGGATAAGTATCCCAAGTTTGAAAAATATATTTTAAAGCAAAAAGAGAAGGGTGAAAAAAGCATATGGGTGATCGTTTCCATTTATTTATTTTCAAATTACACAAAAATATAAATAGAGGAATTAATTGATTATATAAACGCTACCCACTTGGAGTTGTATTTTTCTAATTTGTCTGTTCTTAAAGCAATCTCCCGTTCTAAATTAATTCTAATATTTAGATAACTTTTAAAGCACTCAAAACATGGCAATTCTTTTCTACACTTCAGTCTATATATAAAAGATTTACATAGAACACATATCATGGTTTAACTCTTATATATATGTTCTGCGCATTGTTGGAATATGGACCATTCCAGAATCACGCTGCACGTTTTAGGAATTCCAATACTGTTGCGCAGTTTAAGAATTCTTAAAACGCGCATCTTAAAACGATTCTGGAAACGTCTGTTTTAAGAATTGGGACAAAGTTGGAATATTGGATTTTCACTAAAATATAATGTTATAAATAATAGTCAAATAAATAAAATTAAAAAAGACCATTAAATCGTTTATTGCATGCAAATACGATAAATAGTTTTTTCTTGCCGATAATAAAATTGAAATTTATGTGATCTTTTCCACAAATGACATTTCCGCATTCAAACTGAAATGTTTGCCAATTTTCGACTCACTATGGAACTCACTATTCCAACATTGCGCAAGATATTCCTAAAATGTGCAAAGACCATTATAAACGTTTTTTCTGATGAAAATAACGCGCAGTGCGATTCCAGAATTGGGCAGGGCTATTCTAGAATAGCGCAACAGTATTGGAATTCCTAAAACGCTCAGCGCAATTCTGGAATCGTCCGTATTCCCAAAATGCGCAGAACATATACTCGTATGTAACAATAACAGTCATACAACAAATAAATAATCAGCCAATGGGTTGGGCAACAAGTTCTGACAACAAGTGATTGACCCTCCTCCCCATTGGCCTTTTTTCAACCATAGAAGCGTTAGCTGCTGTACATGTTCCTGTAGCATTGGATGTTATGTTTATATGTTATATTTCGGGTTTTACGCCTGCATCAGCACCATTTCGGGCTATATTGCCGGCGGGCAGTTTACTTAACAACACCTTTCCTGGGCAGGCTCCAGCGGTAAACCATTACTTGGGTGCACCAACCTCCGTAAGAAACTGCCAACTTTTTCATATAAATGAGACACGGTCTGAGTGGGCTCGAACCCTTGACCATCAGTGATGATTGGTTACAGTGGTATACAAGTCAGTGACCTTAACCACTCGACCATGGAGGCGGACTGTAGCGTTGGAAGAAACTATATTTTTGCATAGACAAGCATTAATAATCACCTTTATAAATTTAAATTAAAATTTATTTTAAGATTGTGAAGCGAGTTCTAACAACTTATATTAATCACTCTCGTTGGCTCGGATGAAAGCGTATATGTGGTCATTCGTGTGGGAGGAAACCGGAGTACCCGGAGAAAACCCACCTGTCCGATCTGGCGACCACCGTACAATCCGTCATTCTGCCCGATCCGAGGATCGAACCCAGGTTGCATTGGTGATCCTTTGATACTTAGAGAATAGAATTATTGTGCGGTTTATCAGGTTATGAACGGCGGTCACATGGATTGAAGCAGCCAATCAGAATTACAACATTGCAAGAAGTTGTAATTACTATAGTTTGTTTGACTACTAACGTTGGGACCTAGACTCACACAGCAGGAAAAAGGGTAATGGGCTTTACTGATGTCAACCTTGCTATCAGAATAAAAGATGTCAACCTTGCTATCAGAATAAAAGATGTCAACCTTGCTATCAGAATAAAAGATGTCAACCTTGCTATCGGAATAGAAGATGTCAACTTTGCTATAGGAATAGAAGATGTCATCCTTGCTATCGGAATAGAAGATGTCAACCTTGCTATCAGATTAAAAGATGTCAACCTTGCTATCAGAATAGAAGATGTCAACCTTGCTATAGGAATAGAAGATGTCAACCTTGCTATCGGAATAGAAGATGTCAACCTTGCTATCGGAATAGAAGATGTCAACCTTGCTATCCGAATAGAAGAAGTCAACCTTGCTATCGGAATAGAAGATGTCAACCTTGCTATCGGAATAGAAGATGTCAACCTTGCTATCGGAATAGAAGATGTCAACCTTGCTATCGGAATAGAAGAAGTCAACCTTGCTATTGGAATAGAAGATGTCAACCTTGCTATCGGAATAGAAGAAGTCACTTGCTATTGAATAGAAGTCAACCTTGCTATTGAATAGAAGTCAACCTGCTATTGGAATAGAAGAAGTCAACCTTGCTACGGATAGAGTCAACCTTGCTATTGGAATAGAAATGTCAACCTTGCTATCGGAATAGAAGATGTTAACCTTGCTATCGGAATAGACAATGTCAACCTTGCTATCGGAATAGACAATGTCAACCTTGCTATCAGAATAGAAGATGTCACCTTGCTATCGGAACAGAAAATGTCAACCTTGCTATCGGAATAGAAGAAGTCAACCTTGCTATCGGAATAGAAGATGTCAACCTTGCTATCGAAATAGAAGAAGTCAACCGTGCTATCGGAATAGAAGAAGTCAACCTTGCTATCGGAATAGAAGAAGTCAACCTTGCTATCGGAATAGAAGAAGTCAACCTTGCTATCGGAATAGAAGAAGTCAACCGTGCTATCGGAATAGAAGAAGTCAACCTTGCTATCGGAACAGAAAATGTCAACCTTGCTATCGAAATAGAAGAAGTCAACCGTGCTATCGGAATAGAATATGTCAACCTTGCTATCGGAATAGAAGATGTCAACCTTGCTATCGGAATAGAAGATGTCAACCTTGCTATCGGAATAGAAGAAGTCAACCTTGCTATCGGAATAGAAGAAGTCAACCTTGCTATCGGAATAGAAGATGTCAACCTTGCTATCCGAATAGAAGAAGTCAACCTTGCTATCGGAATAGAAGATGTCAACCTTGCTATCGGAATAGAAGATGTCAACCTTGCTATCGGAATAGAAGAAGTCAACCTTGCTATTGGAATAGAAGATGTCAACCTTGCTATCGGAATAGAAGATGTCAACCTTGCTATCAGAATAGAAGAAGTCAACCTTGCTATCGGAATAGAAGATGTCAACCTTGCTATCGGAATAGAAGAAGTCAACCTTGCTATCGGAATAGAAGATGTCAACCTTGCTATCGGAATAGAAGAAGTCAACGTTGCTATCGGAATAGAAGATATCAACCTTGCTATCGGAATAGAAGAAGTCAACCTTGCTATCGGAATAGAAGATGTCAACCTTGCTATCGGAATAGAAGAAGTCAACCTTGCTATCAGAATAGAAGATGTCAACCTTGCTATCGGAATAGAAGATGTCAACCTTGCTATCGGAATAGAAGATGTCAACCTTGCTATCGGAATAGAAGATGTCAACCTTGCTATCAGAATAGAAGATATCAACCTTGCTATCGGAATAGAAGAAGCCGTATCGACTTAGTATGAGTAACCTCGACTGACAGCTTGGTCTTGTAAAAGACGGCTGATAGCTGGCTAAGTTTCAGCCTGATCCTTTCCTAACTCATTGCATGCTGGGTAAAATAAAGGCAATAAATAGTTCAAATATTTATAGCAGACGACAATTCATTAATGTGCTTTGCTTATTTGTTTCTGAAAACTTTGGAAATACAGTCAAACCCGTGTTAGTGGTCACCTCTATTAAGCAGCCAACCTGTATTAAGTAGCCAGTTTCCAGATTCCCAATATATTGTTTTATTATACATTTTACCTCTATTAAGCAGTCACCTGTGCTAAGCAGCCATTTTCTGTGACTCCCTTGGTTGGCTGCTTAACACAGGTTTGACTGTATGTTATTGAATTTCATTAGAATTTTGTCGTTACAATACAATTCTATGGACTTAACCCTTTCAACACCACAGATCTCTAAATAGGCTTACAAAAAGTGTAGATCCAGATGAGCTGGCTCATCAGGATCTGCACTTTTTGCCAGTGATATGACTATTTTTAGATATAATTACCCATTTTGATAAATGAACTTGTCCAAATGTGATTTTCCGATTCATTTATTGGTTTATGAATATCATGGACCAGTCCATGTGAGTTACTTGGTGTTGAATGGGTTAATTGACTATTATTTTCACCGCTAGCATAAAAAGAGTAGAGACAGCGGGATGCGGCTTCAACGCTGGATGCGGTAGCGACGAAGAACCAACTGAAACAGCAGAACCATTCTTGCTGCTGTGACCCGACAAATGGTGGAGGATGTGGCACTAAAAGGGACAGTTTTCGGAAGGATCAAGAAACACTGATTTCTGATTAGTAACCGATATTGAAAAAGATGTTTGTATTCTGGATCGCACGTTTTCATCTCTTCTCCTGCTATCTTACTTTCAAACCTAATTCCTTCTCTCTATGTATAAATTAATAAATGTATTTGTATATATACTATATTAGTATGTAGTATCTATAAATTATTGTAAAATAATTGGATCTGCACTTTTTACCAGTAAAATTACTATTTTTTTAGATAAAATTACCCATTTTGATAAATGAACTGGTCCAATTATAATTTTCTTATTAATTGATTGGTCTAAAAATATCATGCACCAGTCCATGTCAGTTACTTGGTGTTTAAATGGGTTAAATGGCTAATAAAATATTAACACAATATATCTCAATAGCAAAATGTTGTCTGCATAAAATAAAATACTTGAAAATACTGTAAATGTTAACTTACCCTTGGATTGAATTTTCTCCAAATTGGGGGAGATAACCACACACTTTATTTTCTTCAGTTTTAAATGCTTGGTTACTTCCCTTAGACCAAGTACAAATCTCCGTTTTGCCTTCGCCTGAAAATTATATTTGTTATCATATCAATATTTGAACACAATTTTGAGAAACACTTTACAGGCTTTCCCATGAAAATGCCGTGGAAACAGATGATTAAATAATGCATGAACTCGGCAACATTAATTCTGACAAACGTTTTAGGAAACAAACACAAAAATAGAAACTAAAAATAAGTAACTTTCCGTCAGAAAATCTGTGATTTTTTTTTACCTCATTTTTGGTGAGGACCTATTTTCTAATATGATTTCCACTTGTGGCCCAACATTACATTTACCAATGCGACAAGGCTTCAATCCACGGTGATTGATCAAAGAGGCAATAAGGTAGTACATATTGGTGATATAAGGACGGACAAAGTTGTATATGGTTCTTTTTCTTTGCCGATGGCAGCTGTTGAGGCGTATATAATTTTTTTTTTAAAAAGGCAAGAGGCCGGCCGGGCAGCGCTAATGGGCAAAAAAGGACAGCTCTAGAAAAACAAATCCCTATATATATATATATATATATATATATATATACCTTTATCGGATCTTTATGAAACTGTTTATCTTGGAATCGGACTAGATCCTGCAGCAAGGATGTCACATGGTTATCTATTTCTTTATCTAACACCTGATTGCAGTATCTGTGAACAATAGATTACACAAAATATGCTAATTGCAGTATCTGTGAACAATAGATTATACAAAATATGCTGATTGCAGTATCTGTGAACAATAGATTATACAAAATATGCTGATTGCAGTATCTGTGAACAATAGATTATACAAAATATGCTGATTGCAGTATCTGTGAACAGTAGATTACACAAAATATGCTGATTGCAGTATCTGTGAACAGTAGATTACACAAAATATGCTGATTGCAGTATCTGTGAACAGTAGATTACACAAAATATGCTGATTGCAGTATCTGTGAACAATAGATTATACAAAATATGCTGATTGCAGTATCTGTGAACAATAGATTACACAAAATATGCTGATTGCAGTATCTGTGAACAATAGATTACACAAAATATGCTGATTGCAGTATCTGTGAACAATAGATTACACAAAATATGCTGATTGCAGTATCTGTGAACAATAGATTATACAAAATATGCTGATTGCAGTATCTGTGAACAATAGATTATACAAAATATGCTGATTGCTGTATCTGTGAACAATAGATTATACAAAATATGCTGATTGCAGTATCTGTGAACAATAGATTATACAAAATATGCTGATTGCAGTATCTGTGAACAATAGATTATACAAAATATGCTGATTGCAGTATCTGTGAACAATAGATTTATACAAAATATGCTGATTGCAGTATCTGTGAACAATAGATTTATACAAAATATGCTGATTGCAGTATCTGTGAACAATAGATTTATACAAAATATGCTGATTGCAGTATCTGTGAACAATAGATTATACAAAATATGCTGATTGCAGTATCTGTGAACAATAGATTATACAAAATATGCTGCTTGCAGTATCTGTGAACAATAGATTATACAAAATATGCTGATTGCAGTATCTGTGAACAATAGATTATACAAAATATGATATCTGTGAACAATAGATTATACAAAATATGCTGATTGCAGTATATGTGAACAATAGATTATACAAAATATGCTGATTGCAGTATCTGTGAACAATAGATTATACAAAATATGCTGATTGCAGTATCTGTGAACAATAGATTATACAAAATATGCTGATTGCAGTATCTGTGAACAATAGATTAAACAAAATATGCCGATTGCAGTATCTGTGAACAATAGATTATACAAAATATGCTGATTGCAGTATCTGTGAACAATAGATTATACAAAATATGCTGATTGCAGTATCTGTGAACAATAGATTACACAAAATATGCTGATTGCAGTATCTGTGAACAATAGATTATACAAAATATGCTGATTGCAGTATCTGTGAACAATAGATTACACAAAATATGCTGATAGCAGTATCTGTGAACAATAGATTACACAAAATATGCTGATTGCAGTATCTGCGAACAATAGATTATACAAAATATGATATCTGTGAACAATAGATTATACAAAATATGCTGATTGCAGTATCTGTGAACAATAGATTATACAAAATATGCTGATTGCAGTATCTGTGAACAATAGATTAAATAAAATATGCTGATTGCAGTATCTGTGAACAATAGATTATACAAAATATGCTGATTGCAGTATCTGTGAACAATAGATTATACAAAATATGCTGATTGCAGTATCTGTGAACAATAGATTACACAAAATATGCTGATTGCAGTATCTGTGAACAGTAGATTACACAAAATATGCTGATTGCAGTATCTGTGAACAATAGATTATACAAAATATGCTGATTGCAGTATCTGCGAACAATAGATTATACAAAATATGCTGTTTGCAGTATCTGTGAACAATAGATTATACAAAATATGCTGATTGCAGTATCTGTGAACAATAGATTATACAAAATATGATATCTGTGAACAATAGATTATACAAAATATGCTGATTGCAGTATCTGTGAACAATAGATTATACAACATATGCTGATTGCAGTATCTGTGAACAATAGATTATACAACATATGCTGATTGCAGTATCTGTGAACAATAGATTACACAAAATATGCTGATTGCAGTATCTGTGAACAATAGATTATACAAAATATGCTGATTGCAGTATCTGTGAACAATAGATTACACAAAATATGCTGATTGCAGTATCTGTGAACAATAGATTATACAAAATATGCTGATTGCAGTATCTGTGAACAATAGATTACACAAAATATGCTGATTGCAGTATCTGTGAACAATAGATTTATACAAAATATGCTGATTGCAGTATCTGTGAACAATAGATTATACAAAATATGCTGATTGCAGTATCTGTGAACAATAGATTTATACAAAATATGCTGATTGCAGTATCTGTGAACAATAGATTACACAAAATATGCTGATTGCAGTATCTGTGAACAATAGATTACACAAAATATGCTGATAGCAGTATCTGTGAACAATAGATTACACAAAATATGCTGATTGCAGTATCTGCGAACAATAGATTATACAAAATATGATATCTGTGAACAATAGATTACACAAAATATGCTGATTGCAGTATCTGTGAACAATAGATTATACAAAATATGCTGCTTGCAGTATCTGTGAACAATAGATTAAACAAAATATGCCGATTGCAGTATCTGTGAACAATAGATTATACAAAATATGCCGATTGCAGTATCTGTGAACAATAGATTATACAAAATATGCTGATTGCAGTATCTGTGAACAATAGATTATACAAAATATGCTGATTGCAGTATCTGTGAACAATAGATTAAACAAAATATGCCGATTGCAGTATCTGTGAACAATAGATTATACAAAATATGCTGATTGCAGTATCTGTGAACAATAGATTATACAAAATATGCTGCTTGCAGTATCTGTGAACAATAGATTATACAAAATATGCTGATTGCAGTATCTGTGAACAATAGATTATACAAAATATGATATCTGTGAACAATAGATTATACAAAATATGCTGATTGCAGTATCTGTGAACAATAGATTATACAAAATATGCTGATTGCAGTATCTGTGAACAATAGATTATACAAAATATGCTGATTGCAGTATCTGTGAACAATAGATTATACAAAATATGCTGATTGCAGTATCTGTGAACAATAGATTATACAAAATATGCTGATTGCAGTATCTGTGAACAATAGATTATACAAAATATGCTGATTGCAGTATCTGTGAACAATAGATTATACAAAATATGCTGATTGCAGTATCTGTGAACAATAGATTATACAAAATATGCTGCTTGCAGTATCTGTGAACAATAGATTATACAAAATATGCTGATTGCAGTATCTGTGAACAATAGATTATACAAAATATGATATCTGTGAACAATAGATTATACAAAATATGCTGATTGCAGTATCTGTGAACAATAGATTATACAAAATATGCTGATTGCAGTATCTGTGAACAATAGATTATACAAAATATGCTGATTGCAGTATCTGTGAACAATAGATTATACAAAATATGCTGATTGCAGTATCTGTGAACAATAGATTATACAAAATATGCTGATTGCAGTTTCTGTGAACAATAGATTAAACAAAATATGCCGATTGCAGTATCTGTGAACAATAGATTATACAAAATATGCTGATTGCAGTATCTGTGAACAATAGATTATACAAAATATGCTGATTGCAGTATCTGTGAACAATAGATTATACAAAATATGCTGATTGCAGTATCTGTGAACAATAGATTATACAAAATATGCTGATTGCAGTATCTGTGAACAATAGATTATACAAAATATGCTGATTGCAGTATCTGTGAACAATAGATTAAACAAAATATGCCGATTGCAGTATCTGTGAACAATAGATTATACAAAATATGCTGATTGCAGTATCTGTGAACAATAGATTATACAAAATATGCTGATTGCAGTATCTGTGAACAATAGATTATACAAAATATGCTGATTGCAGTATCTGTGAACAATAGATTAAACAAAATATGCCGATTGCAGTATCTGTGAACAATAGATTATACAAAATATGCTGCTTGCAGTATCTGTGAACAATAGATTATACAAAATATGCTGATTGCAGTATCTGTGAACAATAGATTATACAAAATATGATATCTGTGAACAATAGATTATACAAAATATGCTGATTGCAGTATCTGTGAACAATAGATTATACAAAATATGCTGATTGCTGTATCTGTGAACAATAGATTATACAAAATATGCTGATTGCAGTATCTGTGAACAATAGATTATACAAAATATGCTGATTGCAGTATCTGTGAACAATAGATTATACAAAATATGCTGATTGCAGTATCTGTGAACAATAGATTATACAAAATATGCTGATTGCAGTATCTGTGAACAATAGATTATACAAAATATGCTGATTGCAGTATCTGTGAACAATAGATTATACAAAATATGCTGATTGCAGTATCTGTGAACAATAGATTATACAACATATGCTGATTGCAGTATCTGTGAACAATAGATTACACAAAATATGCTGATTGCAGTATCTGTGAACAATAGATTATACAAAATACGCTGATTGCAGTATCTGTGAACAATAGATTATACAAAATATGCTGATTGCAGTATCTGTGAACAATAGATTATACAAAATATGCTGATTGCAGTATCTGTGAACAATAGATTATACAAAATATGCTGATTGCTGTATCTGTGAACAATAGATTATACAAAATATGCTGATTGCAGTATCTGTGAACAATAGATTACACAAAATATGCTGATTGCAGTATCTGTGAACAATAGATTACACAAAATATGCTGATTGCAGTATATGTGAACAATAGATTACACAAAATATGCTGATAGCAGTATCTGTGAACAATAGATTACACAAAATATGCTGATTGCAGTATCTGTGAACAATAGATTATTAAAAATATGCTGATTGCTGTATCTGTGAACAATAGATTATACAAACTATGCTGATTGCAGTATCTGTGAACAATAGATTATACAAAATATGCTGATTGCAGTATCTGTGAACAATATAGTACACAAAATATGCTGATTGCAGTATCTGTGAACAATAGATTACACAAAATATGCTGCTTACAGTATCTGTGAACAATAGATTACACAAAATATGCTGATTGCAGTATCTGTGAACAATAGATTACACAAAATATGCATTCATTTAACTCTTTCCCTATAAGTGTTTAGTCTTAACATCATAACTGATTCAACTATTTCCACACATATAGATAACACCATTTTATTTTCAATATATACAAAACTAGACTTTCAAGACTGGGAGAAGTGTTAGGTGCACAAGTCAGACAGACAGACGGACAGATGGAGATACCCATAATTGCATATTAAGACGGTTATTCCTTTGACATCTACATGTATAGTCACATAAACGGAATTGATAATCACATAACGGTTTTCATAGCCACATAACCATTAACCCTAGACCACTAGACAGTAAAACTATTATTCACCTTGCCATATAAATACATGGGTACAGATGGACGGACGACAGACAGACCGACCGACCGACCGACCGACCGACCGACCGACCGACCGACCGACCGACCGACAGACAGACAGACAGACAGACAGACAGACAGACAGACAGACAATAATGTACTTACTCTCTAAACCGGCGACTATGTATTTTCAACTTTACAGTCTGTTGAATAGTGCCGGTTACTGGGCTTGTAACCCCGGACGATAAGGGACTTGCTCCTGGACTCATCGGGCTCATACAACTGGGTGATTGTTGACTTATAGGCGATAGCTCCGCACTGGCAGGGGTTCCCAAGCCCAATTCTGTCGAACTCTTAAAACTAGCTGTAAAATTTAAATAAATGGGTTTACTGTATACAGTCAAATCTGCCTTAACCCTTTCCCTCATAGAGATTTAGGTTAATATACTATTATATACAAATACAAACGACAGCCATTTAGCTATCATGCAGTGGATAAGTAGTCGCCATATATATCCCACCTCCATAGATATTACTGGGAGTACATGAGATTTAGGTTAATATACTATTATATCTCCATACAAACGACAGCCATTTAGCTATCATGCAGTGGATATGTAGTCACCATATATATCCCACCTCCATAGATATTACTGGGACTACATGAGATTTAGGTTAATATACTATTGTATCTCCATACAAATGACAGCCATTTAGATATCATGCAGTGGATATGTAGTCGCCATATCTATCCCACCTCCATAGATATTACTGGGACTACATGAGATATAGGTTAATATACTATTATATCTCCATACAAATGACAGCCATTTAGCTATCATGCAGTGGATAAGTAGTCGCCATATCTATCCCACCTCCATAGATATTACTGGGACTACATGAGATTCTGGCCTTTATTGTGAACATTGGTTTGGCTACTGCATTGTCAATGTATGTCATATTGGTAATGGTGTTGAGAGGTGCTTCTATGTGGGAAAGGGTTAAGCAGCCCGTCAAGGGAGTGGTAAAAATTGGCTGCTTAACACAGGTTAAATGCTGAACCAATTGCCACAGTGAGAGTTTGGTTACTGGCTGCTTAACACAGGTTAAATGCTGAACCAATTGCCACAGTGAGTTTGGTTACTGGCTGCTTAATACAGGTCAAATGCTGAACCAATTGCCACAGTGAGAGTTTGGTTACTGGCTGCTTAATACAGGTCAAATGCTGAACCAATTGCCACAGTGAGAGTTTGGTTACTGGCTGCTTAATACAGGTTAAATGCTGAACCAATTGCCACAGTGAGAGTTTGGTTACTGGCTGCTTAACACAGGTTAAATGCTGAACCAATTGCCACAGTGAGAGTTTGGTTACTGGCTGCTTAATACAGGTTAAATGCTGAACCAATTGCCACAGTGAGAGTTTGGTTACTGGCTGCTTAATAGAGGCGACTGCTGACACATGCTTGACTGTACTACATAGGTTATATACAGGAGACTGCAGATGTGAAGTGTGGGGTTAACAACAACTCATGTATGTGAAATATGGGTCAAAGTTGTCGTGCTCTTCTGAACTCCTTTCGTTTCTCAAATCATTTGACTTTTCTTCATTTCTTTGTGGACGTGCAAGTTCTAAGAAGAGAAACTAGGTTAGAGGTTACTGCTGGCGATGTTGCTAAGGAACTACTTTGGAAAAACCTTTAGTTTCGTTCCCGTTGGAACTCGCCAGAACGCAATGCGGTATTTGACTTGTGCAGTATGTATACCCTTTGTTTGCCATCATAAATCCAGATTAGACCAGAATCAAGCAGGATTCTGGAACAGATTACCGGCAAACTACAGTAGTCGTATTGGTAATGGAGTCAAGAGGTGCTTCTATGAGGGAAAGGGTTATGCAGCCCGCCAAGGGAGTGGTAAAAATTGGCTTGTGCAGTATGTATACCCTTTGTTTGCCATCATAAATCCAGATTAGACTGGAATCAAGGAGGATTCAGATTTCTGGAACAGATTACCGACAAACTACAATAGTGAGGGTCAAGAAATTTGAAGTAAAATATCTTAACAACTCGGCCACAATTAAATAAACGAACACACCCCACATACCTGGCTGTCCGATTAGTGCAGTGGTTAACGCGCTCGCTTCTCACCAATGCGACCCGGATTCGATCCTCAGACAGGGAAGTATGTGAGATGGTACGATGGTCTCCAGATCGGACAGGTGGGTTTTCTCCGGGTACTCCGGTTTCCTCCCACATGAATGACCACATATACGCTTTCATCCGAGCCAACGAGAGTGATTAATATAAGTTGTTAGAACTTGCTTCGCAATCGTTGTAAAATAAATCAAGTTTAAACTTTAATACCCACATGCCGTACATACTCATATAAGAGTATTGTCTCAAAGTGGCTTCCTGGCTTATAAGTGAGTGATAACAATTTTGTTCAGATTGCTCCAACGCAATAATGATGACCGTTGAAAATAACTGATGAAAGGGTGCAACAAAAGCATAGACGTTCACAGTTCTATCTGTAAACTTTTAGCAAATCAAATTTATTGTTGTGAATCAGTGCATTTTTTCATGATTTGACATAATTTATACAGTGCTTTCTTTTACAGTACAATTTGTATGAGCTTTACTTCCGAGTGGTTTCCATCTTCTCAACCCGTCTTATACGCGGTCTATGCAAAATACCACTGATTCAAGACCAAAGATGGGGTTCGTCTTATAGTCGTGAGCGTCTTATAGTCGAGTAATTACGGTATATTGTACATACCATCCTGTGAGAGATCCGATTCCCCGCCACTCACAACGCCAATACCGACAGGAGCACTGCAATATAGAACGTATACACATCAATGAACCCCCGTCATGGTGATTGAAGTTAATTCCACGATGAACAACGAACACCTGCAGGCGGATATGTCACTTCACTTCTAAGATCACAGACCATGATTGGTTGGATTTGATTACATGCATCATGTTGAGACAGGTGCTGGTTAGGAAACGCTGCTGGTTAGGAAATGTTAGCTGGTGTAACAAGTGAATATAAATGTATGTAAAAAGAAAATCAAGAAACACATCAGAATAACTTGTTACAACTGTTAGTGGAAATGATTTGGGGAGTGTAAACTATATTTACTGTCGTAAAAAACATATACCGGTAGAATTGAAATCAGCTTCAAACATAGGGCTCATTCTTGAAGGTGACTTGGGTGAAATATTCCCATTATAAATCACCCCTATTCAAATGTATTTATTTATTGGTCATACTGTGTATTTAACCCTATTTTGCAGAAATTTATAAAAAAACATCGCTTCTCCCAAATATTCTGACGTAGAATGAGCCCTAAAACATTCATTGTGACGTTGCTCAACAGTTTGTCTGTATATGCTATACGCAACGAAGAAATTTACCGCGTTTAAATCTACAACAAAAATGTGAATAATGAGCCGACATCAAACGTGACGTCATTTTTGTACTTTTGTGATGTCATGTTTGTAGTTTTGTGACGTCATTTTTGTAGATTTGTGATGTAATTTTTGTAATTTTGTGATGTCATTTTTGTAGATTTGTGACGTCATTTTTGTAGTTTTGTGATGTTATTTTTGTAGTTTTGTGATGTCATTTTTGTAGATTTGTGACGTCATTTTTGTAGTATTGTGACGTCATTTTTGTAGTTTTGTGACGTCATTTTTGTAGTTTTGTGATGTAATTTTTGTAGATTTGTGACGTCATTTTTGTAGATTTGTGATGTCATTTTTGTAGTTTTGTGACGTCATTTTTGTGATGTCATTTTTGTAGTTTTGTGACGTTTTTTGTAGTTTTGTGATGTCATTTTTGTAGTTTTGTGATGTCATTTTTGTAGTTTTGTGACGTCATTTTTGTAGTTTTGTGATGTTATTTTTGTAGTTTTGTGATGTCATTTTTGTAGATTTGTGACGTCATTTTTGTAGTATTGTGACGTCATTTTTGTAGTTTTGTGACGTCATTTTTGTAGTTTTGTGATGTAATTTTTGTAGATTTGTGACGTCATTTTTGTAGATTTGTGATGTCATTTTTGTAGTTTTGTGACGTCATTTTTGTAGTTTTGTGATGTCATTTTTGTAGTTTTGTGACGTCATTTTTGTAGTTTTGTGATGTTATTTTTGTAGTTTTGTGATGTCATTTTCATTTTTGTAGTTTTGTGATGTCATTTTTGTAGATTTGTGATGTCATTTTTGTAGTTTTGTGATGTCATTTTTGTAGTTTTGTGATGTCATTTTTGTAATTTTGTGATGTCATTTTTGTAGTTTTGTGATGTCATTTTTGTAATTTTGTGATGTCATTTTCATTTTTGTAGTTTTGTGATGTCATTTTTGTAGTTTTGTGATGTCATTTTTGTAGTTTTGTGACGTCATTTTTGTAGTTTTGTGATGTCATTTTTGTAGTTTTGTGACGTCACTTATGCACGTCTAAAAAATACCAACCAACTATTTTTCTGCTTTTTAGATATTTTGATTTTTTATTGCAAATCAATAGTAAATATGTCGTAAACACATACAGATACAATACATAGCATGCAAATGGTTTATGCCACAAGTTTTAACAACATAAGACATCAGCCCGCACCAGAAAGTCAAGCTAACATTTGATTAAACTAAAAGACTCGATTTTCTTTCCTGAAAAGTGTGCACAAAATAGAATGAAAATAAAAATCACTCAAAGGATTAGAGAGAAGACAAACCTATTAAAGAAAAGAAAAAAGTAGATATTGATACATGTATCTCATGATTCCACCTGTTGTTCCCCAACACCGCGCCAAGACCCGAACCCACGATCCCGTCTCGCAAGCAAATAACATATAATTAATTTAAGAGAGCATATTTTGGTCATGTTCGAAATGAACTAAAAATTTATTTGCGTTATTTAGAAGTGAATAAAATATGGTTTATAATTCTGACGAGTTGAAATTAACAATTAGTTTATACAAATTTATTTTAGCTCGATTGCGAATCAAGTTCTTACAACTTATATTAATCACTCTCGAGAACCCATTCCTGATGGAATCCATCGCCACGAGGGAGAAGAGCCAACGTGGAATTTAAATGCCTTTCCTAAGGGCACAAACGTAATGGCTCCAGCGGGTTTTTCGCTCCTGAAGCGACCGCTATCACTGAGCTATCACGACTTCCACACAAACCACACAGTGGCCACACATCACATTTCGTTGGGTGTAAAACACGACAAGCCATAATGCCTTACCCATCAGTAAGTTTAATTGAATTCATTATTAAAACTTAATCTTTACAAGTTACCCATCAGACATATTCGTGGAGAAAGACCCGGGTGCCCCATTGAGCAACAACGGGCATCCAGTTAGAACCACCGACCTTCCACAAGCAAGCTGATGGAATTCGATATCCCCAGTAGGGTTCAAACAAACGGGCATCCAGTTAGAACCACCGACCTTCCACAAGCCAGCTGATGGAATTCGATATCCCCAGTAGGGTTCGAACTTACAGCGGTGAGAGGCAAGTGATTTGAAGTCAACGACGAGAGTCCAGCCATAGTGCCTACCCATCAGATTATATCAGTAGTGTACAGTGGGATAATTCCAGTGCATTGAAAATTTGGTTACTAAACCAAAGGTTAAGGTTCTCTCCCTCATGGCAATGGATTCCATCTCGAGAGTGATTAACGCTTTCCTGCATAGAGATTTAGGTTAATATACTATTATATCTCCATACAAACGACAGCCATTTAACCCTTTCGTCATAGAGATTTAGGTTAATATACTATTATATCTCCATACAAACGACAGCCATTTAGCTATCATGCAGTGGTAGGTAGGTAGTGGCCATATCTACTACATGAGATTCTGGCCTTTATTATGAGCATTGGTTTGGCTACTACATTACAATGTATGTCGTATTGGTAATAGCGTCAAGAGGTGCTTCTATGAGAGAAAGGGTAAATATAAGTTGTAAGAACTTGTTTCGCTATAGAGCTAATATAAATTTGAATAAACCAACATTTAACATTAATGAATCATAGTGAAAAAACAGCAGACTACAAGATAAAAAATATTAATTACGCATTCCGATATATATATTTTGAAAACCTAATAATATTATGGCTGGCGACATGACATATTTACCAAGCCGGAGGTTGATATAATCCAGTGATCGCAGGTTCGATCCCCCGTCTGATAATAATAAAATTAACAGTCTTTCAGATAGGACATTAAACCGAGGTCTCATGACGGTGCTTTACATCGTGCACGTAAAAGAACCAGAGGAGACTCTGGAATGGGTCTCTGTCTGTATCCTGCACTATCCTCCAAAAATCTAAAATGACTAATCTCCTCAGGAGGCGTCGCTCATATGGGCAACCGGTAGCGACGATATATAAACGTAAAACACATACACAGAATATTTGAAACGTCTTGCCAACATTATGATACATCCAAAAGGTATTATCGCCTGAAACCTTATTTTTCCAATCTACAAACAGCAATACAGCCCGTTACACCAACACACAACACAAGTATAATTCTAAAACGAAAGCAATACGGTTGGGAAACACTGACGCAAAAGCAAGAGCTGCTGATATCATACATGTGAACCATTTACATAGCCCAGGGGGAACACCTCTCATTGAGCCCAGGGGGGAACACCTCTCATTGAGCCCAGGGTGGAACACCTCTCATTGAGCCCAGGGGGGAACACCTCTCATTGAGCCCAGGGGAGAACACCTCTCATTGATACCAGGGGGAACACCTCTCATTGATACCAGGGGGGAACACCTCTCATTGATACCAGGGGGGAACACCTCTCATTGACCTCAGGGGGGAACACCTCTCATTGAGCCCAGGGGGGGACACCTCTCATTGACCCCAGGGGGAACACCTCTCATTGATCCCAGGGGGGAACACCTCTCATTGACCCCAGGGGGGAACACCTCTCATTGAGCCCAGGGGGGAACACCTCTCATTGATCCCAGGGGGGAACACCTCTCATTGATCGCAGGGGGGAACACCTCTCATTGAACCCAGGGGGAACACCTCTCATTGAACACAGAGGGGGAACATCTCATTGATCCCAGGGGGGAACACCTCTCATTGAGCCCAGGGGGGAACACCTCTCATTGATACCAGGGGGGAACACCTCTCATTGACCCCAGGGGGGAACACCTCTCATTGAGCCCAGGGGGGAACACCTCTCATTGATCCCAGGGGGGAACACCTCTCATTGATCCCAGGGGGAACACCTCTCATTGAACCCATAGGGGGAACACCTCTCATTGAGCCCAGGGGGAACACCTCTCATTGAACACAGAGGGGGAACATCTCATTGATCCCAGGGGGAACACCTCTCATTGACCCCAAGGGGAACACCTCTCATTGAGCCCAGGGGGAACACCTCTCATTGATACCAGGGGGAACACCTCTCATTGATACCAGGGGGGAACACCTCTCATTGATACCAGGGGGGAACACCTCTCATTGACCTCAGGGGGGAACACCTCTCATTGAGCCCAGGGGGGACACCTCTCATTGACCCCAGGGGAACACCTCTCATTGATCCCAGGGGGGAACACCTCTCATTGACCCCAGGGGGGAACACCTCTCATTGAGCCCAGGGGTGAACACCTCTCATTGATCCCAGGGGGAACACCTCTCATTGATACCAGGGGGAACACCTCTCATTGATACCAGGGGGGAACACCTCTCATTGATCCCAGGGGGGAACATCTCTCATTGAGCCCAGGGGGAACACCTCTCATTGAGCCCAGGAGGGGGGGAACACCTCTCATCGACCTCAGGGGGGAACACCTCTCATTGAGCCCAGGGGGGAACACCTCTCATTGACCCCAAGGGGAACACCTCTCATTGATCCCAGGGGGGAACACCTCTCATTGAGCCTAGGGGGAACACCTCTCATTGATCCCAGGGGGAAACACCTCTCATTGAGCCCAGGGGGGAACACCTCTCATTGATCCCAGGGGGGACACGTCTCATTGATACCAGGGGGGAACACCTCTCATTGACCCCAGGGGGAACACCTCTCATTGACCCCAGGGGAACACCTCTCATTGACCCCAGGGGGAACACCTCTCATTGATACCAGGGGGGAACACCTCTCATTGATCCCAGGGGGGAACACCTCTCATTGATCCCATGGGGGAACACCTCTCATTGATACCAGGGGGGAACACCTCTCATTGATACCAGGGGGGAACACCTCTCATTGATACCAGGGGGAACACCTCTCATTGATACCAGGGGGGGACACCTCTCATTGACCCCAGGGGGGAACACCTCTCATTGATACCAGGGGGGAACACCTCTCATTGACCCCGGGGGGACACCTCTCATTTATACCAGGGGGAACACCTCTCATTGATCCCAGGGGGAAACACCTCTCATTTATACCAGGGGGGAACACCTCTCATTGACCCCAGGGGGAACACCTCTCATTGACCCCAGGGGGAACACCTCTCATTGATCCCAGGGGGGAACACCTCTCATTGATCCCAGGGGGGAATACCTTCTCATTGATACCAGGGGGGAACACCTCTCATTGACCCCAGGGGGGAACACCTCTCATTGATACCAGGGGTAACACCTCTCATTGAGCCCAGGGGGAACACCTCTCATTGACCCCAGGGGGAACACCTCTCATTGAACACAGAGGGGAAACACCTCTCATTGAAAGACGGGTCATATCAAATATCTGGGGCGGGCCTATTAATAATTTTGTAAAATTTGTGGACCGACTTATTTGGTATTTACATATTTCTTTCAAACAGTGTGTCGATGTTGACTTGTATATTTATTATAATGCATTAACATATTATTGAACTAAAAATTTAAAATATTTATACAGAATAATGAAATACTAGACTAAGAGCTCAAAAGGATAGATTTTTTTCCGAATTTTGGTGAAAATATCACGCATTCTACATGGTTCATTTGAGGTCAGACTTTTTTAGGGAGAAATGGGGCCCCCAGAGGACAAAGCCAGGGTCCCTAGGGCGACTATTTCACCCACTTCGCCCTCTAAAATGATCCCCGATTCTAAAGATTTTTTTTTTTGGAGGGCGGGCGAAGTCATGGTCCCTAAGGCGACTCTTTCGTCCATGTCCCTTTAAGGAGCAAAAGGGTTATACCAAACTTCCCTATTTCGCCCCAGGATACTTCACATGTATGCAACAGCTGCGTAGCAGACACACAAACTATAAGTGGGAAGACAGACACACTACATACGACGTGTTAGAGGGTGTACCTGATAGGGGAGTTAGGAAATGCCGGTGCTGGCATCATGCCAAGTCTGAAATAGTTCACAAATCAACTGTAACAAGCAATACAGTCAAACCTGTGCTCACCTCCACTAAACAACCTACCTGTATTAAGCAGCCAGTTTCCAGATTCCCAATATGTTGTTGTATTCTACATTTGGCGTCTATTAAGCAGCCGGTTTCCAGATTCCCAATATGTTGTTTTATTCTACATTTGGCCTCTATTAAGCAGCCAGTTTCCAGATTCCCAATATGTTGTTGTATTCTACATTTGACCTCTATTAAGCAGCCAGTTTCCAGATTCCCAATATGTTGTTGTATTCTACATTTGGCCTCTATTAAGCAGCCGGTTTCCAGATTCCCAATATGTTGTTTTATTCTACATTTGGCCTCTATTAAGCAGCCAGTTTCCAGATTCCCAATATGTTGTTGTATTCTACATTTGACCTCTATTAAGCAGCCAGTTTCCAGATTCCCAATATGTTGTTGTATTCTACATTTGGCCTCTATTAAGCAGCCGGTTTCCAGATTCCCAATATGTTGTTTTATTCTACATTTGGCCTCTATTAAGCAGCCAGTTTCCAGATTCCCAATATGTTGTTGTATTCTACATTTGACCTCTGGTTATTAAGCAGCCAGTTTCCAGATTCCCAATATGTTGTTTTATTCTACATTTGGCCTCTATTAAGCAGCCAGTTTCCAGATTCCCAATATGTTGTTGTATTCTACATTTGACCTCTATTAAGCAGCCAGTTTCCAGATTCCCAATATGTTTGTTTTATTATACATTTGGCCTCTATTAAGAAGCCAGCTTCCAGATTCCCAATATGTTGTTGTATTCTACATTTGGCCTCTATTAAGCAGCAAGATTCCAGATACCTAATCTGTTGTTTTATTCTACATTTAGCCTCACAGATTCCAGATACCCAATCTGTTGTTTTATTCTACATTTAGCCTCACAGATTCCCAATCTGTTGTTTTATTCTACATTTAGCCTCACAGATTCCAGATACCCAATCTGTTGTTTTATTCTACATATAGCCTCACAGATTCCAGATACCCAATCTGTTGTTTTATTCTACATTTAGCCTCACAGATTCCAGATACCCAATCTGTTGATTTATTCTACATTTAGCATCACTTAAGCAGCCGGTTTCCAGATTCCCAATATGTTGTTTTATTCTACATTTGGCCTCTATTAAGCAGCCAGTTTCCAGATTCCCAATATGTTGTTGTATTATACATTTGGCCTCCACTAAGCAGCCTACCTGTACTAAGCAGCCAGTTTCCAGATTCCCAACATGTTGTTTTATTCTACATTTGAACTCTATTAAGCAGCCAGTTTCCAGATTCCCAATATGTTGTTGTATTCTAGATTTGGCCTCTATGTTGTTGTATTCTACATTTGGCCTCTAAACATTCCTCACTTTTGAATGTTTGTAGATCGTAAACCCACCATTTACTGACAACATTCCTCACATTTGAATGTTTGTAGATCGTAAACCCACCATTTACTGACAACATTCCTCACTTTTGAATGTTTGTAGATCGTAAACCCACCATTTACTGACAACATTCCTCACATTTGAATGTTTGTAGATCGTAAACCCACCATTTACTGACAACATTCCTCACTTTTGAATGTTTGTAGATCGTAAACCCACCATTTACTGACAACATTCCTCACATTTGAATGTTTGTAGATCGTAAACCCACCATTTACTGACAACATTCCTCACTTTTGAATGTTTGTAGATCGTAAACCCACCATTTACTGACAACATTCCTCTGAAATACTACCATCAGTGACCTAGTTTTGCAAATCTCACTTTTTATATTTTGAAGCAATTTCTCTGTCAAAATTATAACTATTACAGATTTTTATCTACTCAAAAGACCTAGGATATACAGGTTTTTGTCCGCCTCCGTGGTCGAGTGGTTACGGTCGCATGACTTGTTTACCACTGTAACCTAACATCACTGATGGTTACGGGTTCGAGCCCTGCTCAGACCGTGTCTCTTTATATGAAAAAGTTGGCAGTTTCTTTTTTTTACAGAGGTTGGTGCAACAAGTACTGGTTAACCGCTGAAACCTGCCCAGAAACGGTGTTGCTAAATAATCTTTAAATAATAAAAAAAACAGGTCTTTTTTTCAAGAAATTTAGAAGTTATGTACCAATACTAAGAACAATATTACATAAGATAAATAATTTTTAAAAAACAGCCAATCACAACAAAGAAAACATACTGAGAACCAAAACAGACCAATTGGAACAAAGATATATGTACTGAAAATTTAAACGGACCAATCAGAACAAAGATAACAAATAGTATTACCCATTAGCAACTTCATCTTCATCCAGCAGCTTCAGTCTCTTTTTCTCTTCTCTTTCTTTCAAAATAACCTGAAACACGTCACATTGGTTTATACAAATTTATTTCAGCTCGATTGCGAAACAAGTTCTTACAACTTACAGTCAAACCTGTGATAGTGGTCACCTCTATTAAGCAGCCAACCTGCATTAAGCAGCCAGTTTCCAGATTCCCAATATGTTGTTTTGCTATACATTTGAGCTCTATTAAGCAGCCACCTGTGCTAAGCAGCCACTTTCTGTAATTCCCTTGGCTGGCTGCTTAACCCTTTCAACCCCACAGGCCTCTAAATAGGCTTATGAAAAGTGTAGATCCAGATGAGACGGCTCGTAATGAGCCGTCTCATCAGGATCTGCACTTTTTTGCCAGTAATAATTATTACTATTTTTAGATAAAATTACCCATTTTGATAAATGAACTGGTCCAAATGTAATTTTCTTATTAATTTATTGGTCTAAAAATAGCATGCACCAGTCCATGTCGGTTACTTGGGGTTGAAAGGGTTAAGGCAGGTTTGACTGTATATATTAATCACTGTCGAGACCTCATTCCTGATGGAATCCATCGCCACGAGGGAGAGAGAAGAGGCAACGTGGAATTTAAATGCCTTGCCTAAGGGCACAATGGTAACGGCTTCAGCGGGGCTCGAACTCCTGGCCTTTCGCACCGGAAGCGAACGCGCTACCACCACTTTTTGTCTAACGTGTGGACCAGCAAAGTGCCAGTGCTTATGAGACACCACATGACATTGGTTCAATATTCACCGAAGAACTGTCCAGCAGAAGCACTCTATTCCTTGTACCGTATATACTGCAATGAGTCATCCTGTTTTGCACAACGTTGACATCGGTTCTCGGCGATGGACTGAAAACACCACCTGGCCGGGTTCCAAGTGTTTGGCAGCGTACAGATCACTGTGTGGAAGGTGGTGGAAGCCTCCGTGGAAATTGGTAGGTGTAGTCGAGTTTCCTTGATGCCATATACCGTATATACTCTGTCATAAGTCCTCGTATAAAGCTGTGTCTATTTAACCATATACTGTATATACTCTACCATAAGTCCACCTATAAAGCTGTATCTATTTAACCATATACCGTATATACTCTGCCATAAGTCCACCTATAAAGCTGTATCTATTTAACCATATACCGTATATACTCTGCCATAAGTCCACCTATAAAGCTGTGTCTATTTAACCATATACTGTATATACTCTGCCATAAGTCCACCTATATCTATTTAACCATATACCGTATATACTCTGCCATAAGTCCACGTATAAAGCTGTGTCTATTTAACCATATACCGTATATACTCTACCATAAGTCCTCGTATAAAGCTGTGTCTATTTAACCATATACTGTATATACTCTACCATAAGTCCACCTATAAAGCTGTATCTATTTAACCATATACCGTATATACTCTACCATAAGTCCACCTATAAAGCTGTATCTATTTAACCATATACCGTATATACTCTGCCATAAGTCCACCTATAAAGCTGTGTCTATTTAACCATATACCGTATATACTCTGCCATAAGTCCACCTATAAAGCTGTGTCTATTTAACCATATACTGTATATACTCTGTCATAAGTCCACGTATAAAGCTGTGTCTATTTAACCATATACCGTATATACTCTACCATAAGTCCACCTATAAAGCTGTATCTATTTAACCATATACCGTATATACTCTGCCATAAGTCCACCTATAAAGCTGTATCTATTTAACCATATACCGTATATACTCTACCATAAGTCCACGTATAAAGCTGTGTCTATTTAACCATATACCGTATATACTCTACCATAAGTCCACCTATAAAGCTGTATCTATTTAACCATATACCGTATATACTCTGCCATAAGTCCACCTATAAAGCTGTATCTATTTAACCATATACCGTATATACTCTACCATAAGTCCACCTATAAAGCTGTATCTATTTAACCATATACCGTATATACTCTGCCATAAGTCCACCTATAAAGCTGTATCTATTTAACCATATACCGTATATACTCTACCATAAGTCCACGTATAAAGCTGTGTCTATTTAACCATATACCGTATATACTCTACCATAAGTCCACCTATAAAGCTGTATCTATTTAACCATATACCGTATATACTCTGCCATAAGTCCACCTATAAAGCTGTATCTATTTAACCATATACCGTATATACTCTACCATAAGTCCACGTATAAAGCTGTGTCTATTTAACCATATACCGTATATACTCTACCATAAGTCCACCTATAAAGCTGTATCTATTTAACCATATACCGTATATACTCTGCCATAAGTCCACCTATAAAGCTGTATCTATTTAACCATATACCGTATATACTCTACCATAAGTCCACCTATAAAGCTGTATCTATTTAACCATATACCGTATATACTCTGCCATAAGTCCACCTATAAAGCTGTATCTATTTAACCATATACCGTATATACTCTGCCATAAGTCCACCTATAAAGCTGTGTCTATTTAACCATATACCGTATATACTCTACCATAAGTCCACCTATAAAGCTGTATCTATTTAACCATATACCGTATATACTCTGCCATAAGTCCACCTATAAAGCTGTATCTATTTAACCATATACCGTATATACTCTACCATAAGTCCACCTATAAAGCTGTGTCTATTTAACCATATACCGTATATACTCTGCCATAAGTCCACCTATAAAGCTGTATCTATTTAACCATATACCGTATATACTCTGCCATAAGTCCACCTATAAAGCTGTATCTATTTAACCATATACCGTATATACTCTACCATAAGTCCACCTATAAAGCTGTATCTATTTAACCATATACCGTATATACTCTGCCATAAGTCCACCTATAAAGCTGTATCTATTTAACCATATACCGTATATACTCTGCCATAAGTCCACCTATAAAGCTGTGTCTATTTAACCATATACTGTATATACTCTGCCATAAGTCCACCTATAAAGCTGTATCTATTTAACCATATACCGTATATACTCTGCCATAAGTCCACATATAAAGCTGTGTCTATTTAACCATATACCGTATATACTCTACCATAAGTCCACCTATAAAGCTGTGTCTATTTAACCATATACCGTATATACTCTACCATAAGTCCTCGTATAAAGCTGTGTCTATTTAACCATATACTGTATATACTCTACCATAAGTCCACCTATAAAGCTGTATCTATTTAACCATATACCGTATATACTCTACCATAAGTCCACCTATAAAGCTGTATCTATTTAACCATATACCGTATATACTCTGCCATAAGTCCACCTATAAAGCTGTGTCTATTTAACCATATACCGATATACTCTGCCATAAGTCCACCTATAAAGCTGTCTATTTAACCATATACTGTATATACTCTGTCATAAGTCCACGTATAAAGCTGTGTCTATTTAACCATATACCGTATATACTCTACCATAAGTCCACCTATAAAGCTGTATCTATTTAACCATATACCGTATATACTCTGCCATAAGTCCACCTATAAAGCTGTGTCTATTTAACCATATACCGTATATACTCTACCATAAGTCCACCTATAAAGCTGTGTCTATTTAACCATATACCGTATATACTCTACCATAAGTCCACCTATAAAGCTGTATCTATTTAACCATATACCGTATATACTCTGCCATAAGTCCACCTATAAAGCTGTATCTATTTAACCATATACCGTATATACTCTACCATAAGTCCACCTATAAAGCTGTGTCTATTTAACCATATACCGTATATACTCTACCATAAGTCCACCTATAAAGCTGTATCTATTTAACCATATACCGTATATACTCTACCATAAGTCCACCTATAAAGCTGTGTCTATTTAACCATATACCGTATATACTCTACCATAAGTCCACCTATAAAGCTGTGTCTATTTAACCATATACCGTATATACTCTGCCATAAGTCCACCTATAAAGCTGCGTCTATTTAACCATATACCGTATATACTCTACCATAAGTCCACCTATAAAGCTGTTCTATTTAACCATATACCGTATATACTCTACCATAAGTCCACCTATAAAGCTGTATCTATTTAACCATATACCGTATATACTCTGCCATAAGTCCACCTATAAAGCTGTGTCTATTTAACCATATACCGTATATACTCTGCCATAAGTCCACCTATAAAGCTGCGTCTATTTAACCATATACCGTATATACTCTGCCATAAGTCCACCTATAAAGCTGTGTCTATTTAACCATATACCGTATATACTCTGCCATAAGTCCACCTATAAAGCTGCGTCTATTTAACCATATACCGTATATACTCTACCATAAGTCCACCTATAAAGCTGTGTCTATTTAACCATATACCGTATATACTCTACCATAAGTCCACCTATAAAGCTGCGTCTATTTAACCATATACCGTATATACTCTACCATAAGTCCACCTATAAAGCTGTGTCTATTTAACCATATACCGTATATACTCTGCCATAAGTCCACCTATAAAGCTGTGTCTATTTAACCATATACCGTATATACTCTACCATAAGTCCACCTATAAAGCTGCGTCTATTTAACCATATACCGTATATACTCTACCATAAGTCCACCTATAAAGCTGATCTATTTAACCATATACCGTATATACTCTGCCATAAGTCCACCTATAAAGCTGCGTCTATTTAACCATATACCGTATATACTCTGCCATAAGTCCACCTATAAAGCTGTGTCTATTTAACCATATACCGTATATACTCTGCCATAAGTCCACCTATAAAGCTGTGTCTATTTAACCATATACCGTATATACTCTACCATAAGTCCACCTATAAAGCTGTATCTATTTAACCATATCGTATATACTCTACCATAAGTCCACCTATAAAGCTGTGTCTATTTAACATATACCGTATATACTCTGCCATAAGTCCACCTATAAAGCTGCGTCTATTTAACCATATACCGTATATACTCTACCATAAGTCCACCTATAAAGCTGTGTCTATTTAACCATATACCGTATATACTCTACCATAAGTCCACCTATAAAGCTGTGTCTATTTAACCATATACCGTATATACTCTGCCATAAGTCCACCTATAAGCTGTGTCTATTTAACCATATACCGTATATACTCTACCATAAGTCCACCTATAAAGCTGTGTCTATTTAACCATATACCGTATATACTCTACCATAAGTCCACCTATAAAGCTGCGTCTATTTAACCATATACCGTATATACTCTACCATAAGTCCACCTATAAAGCTGTATCTATTTAACCATATACCGTATATACTCTGCCATAAGTCCACCTATAAAGCTGCGTCTATTTAACCATATACCGTATATACTCTACCATAAGTCCACCTATAAAGCTGTGTCTATTTAACCATATACCGTATATACTCTACCATAAGTCCACGTATAAAGCTGCGTCTATTTAACCATATACCGTATATACTCTACCATAAGTCCACGTATAAAGCTGCGTCTATTTAACCATATACCGTATATACTCTACCATAAGTCCACCTATAAAGCTGCGTCTATTTAACCATATACCGTATATACTCTACCATAAGTCCACGTATAAAGCTGCGTCTATTTAACCATATACCGTATATACTCTACCATAAGTCCACGTATAAAGCTGCGTCTATTTAACCATATACCGTATATACTCTACCATAAGTCCACCTATAAAGCTGCGTCTATTTAACCATATACCGTATATACTCTACCATAAGTCCACGTATAAAGCTGTGTCTATTTAACCATATACTGTATATACTCTACCATAAGTCCACGTATAAAGCTGCGTCTATTTAACCATATACTGTATATACTCTACCATAAGTCCACGTATAAAGCTGCGTCTATTTAACCATATACCGTATATACTCTACCATAAGTCCACGTATAAAGCTGCGTCTATTTAACCATATACCGTATATACTCTACCATAAGTCCACCTATAAAGCTGCGTCTATTTAACCATATACCGTATATACTCTACCATAAGTCCACGTATAAAGCTGCGTCTATTTAACCATATACCGTATATACTCTACCATAAGTCCACGTATAAAGCTGCGTCTATTTAACCATATACTGTATATACTCTACCATAAGTCCACCTATAAAGCTGTGTCTATTTAACCATATACCGTATATACTCTACCATAAGTCCACTATAAAGCTGTGTCTATTTAACCATATACCGTATATACTCTACCATAAGTCCACGTATAAAGCTGCGTCTATTTAACCATATACCGTATATACTCTACCATAAGTCCACCTATAAAGCTGTGTCTATTTAACCATATACCGTATATACTCTACCATAAGTCCACCTATAAAGCTGTATCTATTTAACCATATACCGTATATACTCTACCATAAGTCCACCTATAAAGCTGTTCTATTTAACCATATACTGTATATACTCTACCATAAGTCCACGTATAAAGCTGCGTCTATTTAACCATATACCGTATATACTCTGCCATAAGTCCACGTATAAAGCTGCGTCTATTTAACCATATACTGTATATACTCTACCATAAGTCCACGTATAAAGCTGCGTCTATTTAACCATATACCGTATATACTCTGCCATAAGTCCACGTATAAAGCTGCGTCTATTTAACCATATACCGTATATACTAAAAAAACGCATAAACAGAATTTAAATAAAATTCAAAGGCAGAGAATAAAAGCTACAACCTTTTTCAACGGGCTGGGTTTCTTAATTTTTGGAGTTTCTCTTTCTTTCCCCCGTTTAATTGTCGGTCCACTGGAATCTAATGCGTTCAGCTGAAACATATCATATCATGAAATTATTAAATCGACACTACATTGTATACCGTATATATTCTCCTATAAGACGACCTCTTTTACAAACCAGATTATTGCCTCAAAGTGACTTCCTGTCATTTTATTTTTTATACGTTATTTATTTTACTACGATTGCGAAGCAAGCTTTAACAACTTATATTAATCACTCTCGTTGGTGCAGATGAGAGCGTAATTGTGGTCATTCGTGTTTGAGGAAACCGGAATACCCAGAGAAAACCCACCTGTCCGATATGGCAACCACTGTAGCATCTCACATACTTCCCGGTCCGAGGATTGAACCTGGGTTGCATTGGTAAGATGTCTCAGAGTGACTTCCCATCTTTTATTTTAAACTTTATTCATTTTACAATGATTGCGAAACAAGCTTTAACAAGTACCCAGAGAAAACCCACCTGTCCGATATGGCAACCACTGTAGCATCTCGCATACTTCCCGGTCCGAGGATCGAACCCGGGGGGGTTGCATTGGTAGCTAACCACTGCGATAATCACAGTCTTGTGAGTGCAAAAAATAATAATCAAAATTTAAACCATTCGACACCAAGTAACTGAAATGGACTGGTGTATGATCAGTTTTTAGACCAATAAATTAATACGAAAATTACTTTTGGACCAGTTCATTTATCAAAATGGGTAATTTTATCTAAAATAGTAATATTACTGGCAAAAAGTGCAGATCTGCACTTTTTGTAAGCCTATTTAGAGGTCTGTGGTGTTGAAAGGGTTAAATGATATTTTGGAACAGAAACCAATCTAACACTGAACATTTCAAAATATATCACATAATTAAAGCAACACTCCATCGTAGAGACTAAACATTTTTAAAACCCATATGTGAAGCCATGTATTCAAAAACATGTTGTACAAAAAAAAGTTTTAAAAAAACACAAAATTTAGCGCCAGAATTTTTTGGTCGCATTTGGCGCCATTGGTGACCGGCAGCTGGAACCCCGATACATTCTGATCAGAAATGGTGTTACTCCGCGGTTGATCTGGATTTATGTTGTTTGTACATTCCTCTCAATAGTTTTGGCATTTTTAGGGGTTGAAATTTGAAATTTTACATACAAGAACTTCAATTATATTTTGAATCATTATTTTCAGTCTGTAAACAGTGTTTTGTTTTGCAATACAACAAATTGAAAGTGAATGCACGATTTTCCTGAATTGGTTTGCATTCGGAACGCATCGCTCTCTATTCGGCTGTCAGAACAAGACAGCTGAGCTATTTCAACATCCACTGTTACGTCATACACACGCATTAAACATTGTTTACATACCCGGTACGTTGTTATTGGTTGATAAACAATTCAGGTATTAGCCGACCTTTTCACTTTTTTTATATATAAGCTTCAACAGACTGACCCCGTACATTGCTAGTACTGAGCCTGGCATGCCCTATCTAGTGTGTGGTGTGCACAAGTGGTGTCCCCGACTGACCCGCGCAATGCCGGTGTCACATGAGATTTTCACCCGCGCGATATTTTCACCCGCGGGTGAAAAAAATGCCATGAGATTTTCACCCCCTCACCCGCCCCCCCAATACCGGTATTTTAACCCTAACCCTAACCAAGTCTCATAGGGGGGGTGAAAATCTCATGGCATTTTTTTCATCCGCGGGTGAAAAAATAGGCGGGTGAAAATATCATATGACACGGGTACTGAGCCCAGCATGTGTGTGGTATATAACTTAGAACTTGTCTGCCTTATTGTATCTCTGATCAATCACCATAAATTAGCAACATTTTCTAGGGGCTATAACCCCAACATATCCCCTTCCCGCACCTCATCGCTGCTCAAAAATAATAATGCGCCCTGCTTCTTTCTGACCCACACTGCTCATTTTCTGACCAACCAGGCCCCTTTTCTGACGCACCCGGCCCCTTATCTGACACACTCTTCCGATTTTCTGATCCACCTGCCACATTTTCTGAGGCACCCGGCCCCTTTTCTGACCAACCCTTCCCCTTTTTCTGACCCACCCGGCCCCTTTTCTGACCCACCCTTCCCATTTTCTGACCCACCTGCCCTCTTTTCTGATCCACCCTGCCCGGTTTTTCTGACGCACCCGGCCCTTTTTTCTGACCCACCCGGCCCCTTATCTGACCGACCCTTCCCATTTTCTGACCCACCTGCCACTTTTTCTGACCCACCCTTCCCCTTTTCCTGACCAACCTGGCCCCTTTTCTGACCCACCCGGCCCCTTTTCTGACCCACCCTGCCCGGTTTTTCCACTCTAGAATAAACCCTATGTACGTATAAGGAAGACGAGACAAGGTCGACAGTAACTTACAGCTTTAGGAGCGTCATCTTTCTTAATGATTGACTTCAGCTCCTTCTTGGGCGGAGTCTGTTCTTTCTTGAACTGAAAATATTATGGAGAACAATTAACTCTTTGCATGCTGGGTAAAATAATGGCTATAAATAGTTCAAATAATTATTTCAGACGACTTGGCCCATGTTGCCCTCTAGAATGAGGCTCACTGGTGGTGAACTCAGGGTCTATATGGCCCATGTTGTCCTCTAGAAGGAGGCCCACTGGTGGTGAACTCAGGGTCTATATGGCCCGGCCCATGTTGTCCTCTAGAAGGAGGCCCACTGGTGGTGAACTCAGGGTCTATATAGCCCATGTTGCCCTCTAGAATGAGGCCCT